>JANHFL010009422.1:0-13983 GCA_032468155.1 Oxyrhabdium leporinum | reverse complement strand
TAAGGCTGCTTACCTCTTCATTTGATTTTATTATCTAAGAAATTAAATGTTACACCATTAGTACAGCAGCCTTACCCTGCTGCCTTCAAGAGATAACAGTTTTGAACCCCCATATTTCAGGGTCAAAATATGGAAGATGCATGGTTAGGGAAAACTAAATTAAAGATTGGTTTGGGAAAACTAAATCAAAAACTTGTGTAGCATCAAGTTTTATCTAAAGAACAGAACAGAACATATTGGCCAAATGTGATTGAACACACAAGGAATTTATCTCTGGTGCATAAGCTCTCAGTGTACATAAAAACAACAAAGTAATATAATCATAAGATACCAATAGGAGAAGGTAGTAGGAAAGATGAAAAGGATAATAGTAATACAGACTTACTACATGGGTAAATATCCTTAGACATAAGACAGTGCTGTGAGGATTAGGCATTCAGCAGAGAGGGGGAAAATTGTGTCTGTGTCTAGTTGTTTTGGCATGCAATGCCCTATAATGCTATCTAGAAGGGAGGAGTTGAAATAGTTTATGTCTATGATGTGAGGGGTCTGTAGGTAACTTCTCTTTCTGACTCATGTGGTATTCAGGTCCTCAATGGAAGGCAATGGAATACCAAGGAAGTTAAATTTTGCTTCTTTCCCTAAACATTTGAATTTCTTAGAATATTCAGTTTAAACATTTCAAATTATTTTAGATTCACAAATGCCCAATTTTCCAGTTCAGTAAATACCTGTGTTTTCCTGAAAATAAGACTGGGTCTTATTTTCAGTTGGTGTCTTATTTTTTCCCATGTACGGGAGGCCCATTTCTTCTGCTTGTTTTGCGGCAGGGCAGGAGGCCATGCGGTGCACCAATGCTGCCGCCAAAAGGTGTGTGTGTGTGTAGAGCTGCCCCACACACCGGCTTACCTCAGGGCCCTTGCAGCCAGGCCACCCACACCCTGACATCTGTTTCGCCTCAAGGCAGTGGCTCCAACAGCCCCAACCAATAGGGCTTATTTTTTTGGGCGGGGGAAACTTATTTTAGGTGCACCTGTAAAAATATGCTAGGGCTTATTTTCAGGATATGTCTTATTTTGGGGGAAACAGGATATTTAAAATAATTATGTACAAACATAATACCATTCACCCGAAAACATCATGTACCTTTGCAGCGTTTTCAGATAAGGTCTCCTGAAGTTGGCTTTGAGTTTCTTCTCTAATGTTCTGCATAATCTGCTGAAGGTCATCTCTCTCCTTTTGAAGCAAGGTCTTTTCTTTCAGTAGCTGTTGGAAACATTTCTCCTGCTCTCTCAATTCTGCTGTCAATTGTTTCTTTTCCTCAGTAAGGCTGTTTGCTTCTTCATTTAATTTTTTTATCTAAGGAATTAAATGTTACACCATTACTAAATCAGCCTTCCCCAGCTAATGCCTTTGAGAATAAATGCAGTTTTTTTAACCCCCATCATTCAGAGTCAAAACATGGAGGATGCACAGTTGGGAAAAACTAAATTAAACTCTGTGTAGCATCATGATTTAGGGTAAAAATATTAAGGAAATTAAAATGTGCTTGTTTCCCCAAACAATTGAATCCCTTACAGTGCTCTTTTGAAATATTTCAAATTATTTTAGATCCACAAATACTATTTTCCTAACTTTCCATTCAGTAAATATTGAATATACTAATGTATAAACATAATTCCATTCATTGGAAAGCATCACGTACCTTTGCAGCATTTTCAGATAAGGTCTCCTGAAGTTGGCTTTGAGTTTCTTCTCCAATGTTCTGCATAACCTGCTGAAGGTCATCTCTCTCTTTTTGAAGCAAGGCCTTCTCTTTCAGTAGCTGTTGGACACATTTCTCCTGCTCTCTCAGTTCGGCTGTCAATTGTTTCTTTTCCTCAGTAAGGCTGCTTACCTCTTCATTTGATTTTATTATCTAAGAAATTAAATGTTACACCATTAGTACAGCAGCCTTACCCAGCTAATCCCTTTGAGAATAAATGCAGTTTTTTTTAAAAAAAACACCATTATTTAAGGTCAAAGTATGGAGGATGCACAGGGAAAACTAAATCAAAGTCAAGATTTATACTAAGGAAATTAAAATCTGTTTGTTTCCTTAAACAGTTGAAGCCCTTAGAGTGCTCTTCTTAAATATTTCAAATTATTTTTGATTCACAAAAATGCTATTTTCTTAACTTTCCAGTGCACTAAATATCACTTTAATTCACAAATTGGCAACCTTCAAAATGTAATCACTTGTCTAATTAGATTATACAGTACGTTCCGTTCCAATGTGCTTCTAGGTATTCTAAATTGCTAGAATTTCTAAATTTTCCCCTTCTGCAACCCAGTTCTTCTGGGTTATTGGCAGGGGTTCTTAAAAGTCAAGATGGGAGTTGTGACTATGCAATTAAAGCTTTACATTTTGTGTGTGTGCCATGATTGCACAATTGCAATCTAGTGGCCCAGTTTGAACTTTATGAAAAAGTTAAACAGGAGTGGAGGAAGTAAATAATGTTATTTAACATTCTAGATAAGTACCCCTGGGGGCAGAATGTTTGGTATGGATCAGGCCCAAAAACATTTGTAAGATAAGAATCTCACTTGATTTTTTCAAGTTGCATGATCCAAACTCAGGACAAAAATGTAAATTAGTTTTAATGTAATTTATATATTTTATAATTTGGTCTAACTTCTAAGAGCATGAAAGAATCCAGCCCAATCAAATCAAACTCAAATCCAGTCTCCTGAAAACCAATTAGACTGTGATTGCAGGCCCACAGGAAGGACATGAGCAGGACAGTATGTTCCACTGACACTGGTCTTCAGCATGATGCTACTGTTGAAATGGGAGTTAGCAGAAAAGTATTATATTCTAATAGCTGTTGAATGCTCATTCCTTCAAATTTGGTTAATCCTGCTTCTTCTATAGTTTATTTCATAGTATGAATATGTGCTATATAAATTAACAAAATAGTTCCTTTTTATCTGTCCAGGTTTCATTTTTTAAAAAAATAAATTAATTTTCTTACTTTTTCTTTCAAGTGCTTTGTTTCTTTTTTAATGTCCTCTTCAAATTTCTCAAACATCTGCTGTTTCTCAAGAAGCAAATTCTTCTGGGTATTTACCTCATCTTCTTGTGATTTTACATACATCAGCAATTTCTCCAGTTCAAGTTGACTATCCTCACTCTTAGTGTGTGTGTGTGTGTGTGTGTGTAGGGGGAGGGAGGGAAAGAGGGAGAGAGAGATCATGTCATGAGATGATTATGTCATCAGGACATCAGTTGCATTTCCTTTTTGTACAAAACAAAGAAATATTAAAAAGTTCGTGAAATTGCGATTCCACCAATTCCTTTAGCTTAAATAAGAAATATTGACCATGGGAAGGGGGGGAGTTTAAAATAGCAGACACTCTTTAGTATTAAAACATTTTAAAATGGCATCTTTCTTACCTTTTTCTTCAGCTCCTCATGAATTTTCAAAGTCTGAAAATCTGTAGTTACGATTTTTTCTTTTAGTTCTTCTACCATTTCCTTACGTTCTCTGAGAGAATTATTAGCCTCCCTCAGTTCTTGCTGCAGTTCCAAATTCTTTAAACAACAACAAAAAAAAGTCCCATGCAATCAAGTTGACCACCATATTTAAATAAAATGCTAATCCAGTAAAAAGGATCTCCCCTCAAAGGTGGCAGCAAATTAATTTACTTTGAAACAAGATGGCAAATAATTTGAATGAATTCTTACCACTGGAACAAGCCTCTCTATAGTCTCACTCAGACGGTGGACAGTTTGAATCATGTTATCCTTCTCGGTTTGAAGAACCTCTATTTCTGTTCTCAGATGCCCTTTTTCTTGGTTGATGTATTTGATGTTTTCTTCAGCGCTCTGAACTTTCTGAAGCAGCTTGTTTTTCTCCCTCTGCAGAGCTTCCATTTGGGACCCAGAGATACTTTCCAGCTGTTCTGAATCCTTTGCGTTCTCTACATTCTGCTGACTCTCCTTTTCTTTCAGGCAGAGCAGCTGCTGCAGCTCGAGGGAATTGTTTTCTAGGTGTTGGATCTGAAACACGATTTTGATGAAGAAGAATTGGGCTATTTTGCATTGACTTCTGATTATTTGGGAGTAAGTCCAAAACTTCTGATTATTTAGAAATAGAGGAAGAAAGGCACCAAGAGTGTAAAGCAGAGGTATTTTTTCTTTTTTTAAATTATCAGAATCCAGAGGTAACATTTTTATCTACACAAGGCTTACAGAAGACAGGTTGATGATAGAATGGGACAATGTCATAGATGTCAGGATTTTATCTATTTTCCCCCCATGTGCATTGTAATTAGAAGGCAATACTTTCGAGGTTTCCCCCTTCTAAAAATGATGTCAAGGGAATTTTGGGGCTTATACCTTATCCCTTGTTCCGATTCAATATGACAGAAAACTGTGCCACATAAAGGATGAATTGGTCTGTTTGTAACCTGTTTTTTTTAAAAAGGTGGTTGGGGGTGGAGGGGAGAGCTCAACGGATAATAGTTTTGACCAGCAAAAATTGTTACAAGTAGTCTGTCTGGTATCCATCCGGTAATGGTATAGTGTGTATGCAGGGATGTCTAGATCTGAATGTAGACAACATATTTTGGCCTTCCTATTCATGGGCCATTCTCCAGTTGTAGAACATTTTAAGAGTCAAACTTGGAAATCTGGATACTGGACTTTAGGAATTTGAGTTGGTTGAGCTCTGAGAGGAGGTGGGACAGAGCTTGAAAAGAGACACATCCGAATACCATAAATTTGTGCCATAGACTTTTCTTAAGTTTATAGTTTAAGGTCTGCAAATCTCAGTTTAATCAAAAAGATTTTTAGAATGGTGGTAGTACTTCTCTGGGGATATTGTGCAGAATAGCTGCCATGACCTACTTAGGGCTCTCATGGAAGATCACGTCCAAGAATTTAAGTCTATTTTTCTCTTAGGTCTTCTGGCAAATAACAGGGTTTTGGTAATATGATGGTTTGTGTCCAAATGATCCTCCCTGCAAAATTGAAGCAGAGCTACCAGTGCTCCTCTGTTTCTGCTTAAAGTTGAAAGGAGATGTGTTTAGAAAGTTAAATCTAAGTGATCCACCATAACATTTATATTTTTTAAAAAATGAACAGGAACTGTTCAAGCCATAGACAGCAGAATTTTCCATACCGATTGAACTGAAAATTGATTAGTTGAATCAGGACAAAATTTAAATTTGTTTATTAAACAACTGTATATGGCTTCCCAACTAACTTATGACGATTCTGGGTGGCTTAAAGAAATAAAACTCCGAATATGATACACAATACACCTCCCCTTCCCCAAGTTTTAATTTATTTTATAGATTTTGTAAGAAAAATTCAAACTTCAGTGAATGTGTAAGAATCACGGTGGATTAAACCAAAGTCTTATCCAGTTCATCTTTCTCTTCCCTTAAGACTGATTCCTCACAGAGGACATCAGCAAGATAACATGCTCATCTTCTGGTAATTTGGAATAATGCTCCATTCCTCTATTAATTCGGTTAATCCCATTTTCAAAGCTATCACCATCGCAACTGATAGTCAGTTCTACTTTCTGAATATGTTCTGTGTAATTTTGGCAAAAGAGTTCCTTTTCATCTATACTATCTTGAATTTTTAAAATTAGATGCTTTTAGAAATAATTTGAAATATAAGAGACATATTGTCAAAAAAACCTCCGAGCTTACTTCAAAAAAAATCATTTTGAGTTTTTGGGCCATATTTATGAACATTATTCTACTTGTCATTTATTTACCTTTTCCTTTAGTTTTTTTGTTTCTTCTTTAAATTCCTCTTCAAGTTTCTGATATAACTGTTGTTTCTCAAGAACTAAATTCTTATGTGTATTAACCTCATCTTCTTGTAATTTTACATATGCTAACAATTTCTCCAGCTCCAATTGAGTATCCTCAGCCTAAAATATATATTGAGAAAAAGAAAAAAAACCTCATTACATCATAAAATAAAACCAGTCGGCACATCAGTTTTATTATGCAATTCAAGAAAACACCAAGAGTTTCAATAACTGTGAGCTTTAGAATAATTCTGAACTTTAAAATGAAAATTATTGACTAGGGCACTGGAGATGTTGAAAGCATCATGCTCAATCCTGTCAAAACCAAGTGGCTGTGGACTTTTGAGCACCCCAGATCTGGATTCATTCCATCTTTAGTCTTAGATGAGGCTACACTGCCCTATTCACGATTGGTGCTTAATCTGTGGGTCATCTGGTACATGCTGGTCTTACTTGAAGAGCAGGTAGCAACTATGATAAAGAGTACCTTTGCATAACTTCATCTGGTGTTACCCATTACATCCATTCCTGGATCAGGAAACACTTCAGATGGTTTCTCAAGTCCTAGTCACCTAAAAGTGGAATTACTGCAATGCAGTCTAGGTCGGGCCGCCTTTGAAGTCCAATCAGAAGCTATAGTTGGTTCAGAATGCAGCAGTGGGGCATTGCTGAGAATTCCTTGGAATATCCATGGAACACTAATGCTAACTAAGCTACACTAATTGTCAGTGAGTTCTCAGGCGTCCCTCGGGTAAAGATAACACCGCCCGAAAAAAATTCCTTTCACAGAGGCAACCTCGGTGATCCCTGGCTAACATGTGCCATATAAATAAATAAATGAGTTTCTAGGTGCAATTCAAGGTGCTGTTTATAATCTATAAAGCTGTATCTGTATATCTCTCATGGTTTTTGCCTATCCTTTCTGAGATCAATATAACTCCTTCCCTGATGATATTCCAAGAATCTTTAAAGACCTTACAGTAAGAGATTTCAGAAAGCTTGCTGGTGGTGGAATATTTTTTATTTTGGGGGAGGGATATAGTTTTTCCAAATGCTTCAGATGTTTTCTTTGTTTTTCTGTTTTAAAAACTATAAGCTAAACAAACTTATTGTGGAACCAGGTGGCCTTTACATCTAATAAATAATAATAATGCTTTTAAAGTGTCACACATCTTCCTACCTTTTGTTTCAATTCTTCATCAATTTTTGAAGTCTGAGAATCTGGGGCTATGGTTTTTCCTTTCAGTTCTTTTATCATTTCCTTGTATTCTCTAAGAGAATTATTAGCCTCACTCAATTGTTCCTGCAGTTCCAAATTCTTTAACAAAAAAATAAAGCCACATGAAATAAAACCACATTTAAATTAAATCCTAATCCAATAAAAAAAGTATCTCCCCAAAGGTGGCAGCAATTGAATTCTTACCGTTGGAACCAGCTTCTCTAGAGTCTCACCTAGATGGTGGACAGTTTGAGTCATGGTATCCTTCTCAATTTGAAGAACCTCTACCTCTGTTCTCAGATGCTCTTTTTCTTGGCCGATGTATTTGATGTCTTCTTCAGTGCTGTGAAGCTTCTGAACCAACTCGGCATTCTCCTTCTGCAGTGCTTCTACTTGAGACTCAAGACTAATTTTTAGTTGCTCTGCGTCATCAAAATTTTCCGCATTCTGATTCGTCTGGAGCAAATGCTGCAGGTCAAAGGACTTGGTTTGTAGCTGTTGGATTTGAGAAAGGATGTTTATGAAATTGAACCTATCAAATGATATACATGTTTCTGATTTTCTATGAAAGGTAGGAAAGAAAGAATGTGCCATGCTTTCAGAGAAGGGATTAGCAATCTTTTGATGTTTAGAAGTACTGTATTTTTCGGAGTATAAGACGCTCCGAAGTATAAGATGCACCTAGCTTTTGGGGAAGGAAAACAAGAAAAAAAAATCTGCCTGTCTCTCAGCAATTTGCCTCCCTGCAGCAAACAGCAAGCAGCCTGTTTCAGCTTCAGCACAGCCTGATTAGCAAAAGCAGCTGATTGTGGGTTGTTTCAGCTGTTTCAGGCTGCAGGGATTGCCACTGCCTATTGCTGCCTCCACGCGCCCCATTTTCAGCCTCCATCTGCCCCATTTTCGGCCTGTTCCGGGCGGCGGGGAGGCCAAAAACAATATAAGTGCTATTGCTATAGCTATCTATAATCTTTAAGGCAGACTGCTTGTGAAAAATGAATTGGCAATGCCACAGATGTCAGCACAGTTGTATTTTTTTTGTCCCAGTCTACAAGTTGTTGTCAACCTCCAAGCAGTCATTGAAATTAACAAGTTTTTCATGGGATGCTGCTAAACAGAGGCAATATTTTATCAAACATTCTTATTAAAGTTTTTTTAATGTTTTCTTTGCTGTTTCAATGTGTTTACTGATTTGGGTACATCTTAATATATTTTATTAATGTTTGGGCACTTTGGTGTAGGTCTGATCTTATTTGTTACAGCAGGGCCACAACAATGAATCAAATTGATTGATATGTACCATTTGGTTGCTTTCTAGATACCGATCCTTTTCCTTTTCTAAATCCTCCAGCTGATTCTGCAACACCACCTTCTCTTGCTGGAGAGTGGCAATCTGCTCCTTAATCCGCTGAAGTTCATTGCTGACTTCCAGAACAATCTGATTTGTATCTTCTTCATTTTGAGTTTTGTTTACAGAGATGTCTTTCAAGTCGTCGGTTAATTTCAGTATCTGCAGTATCTGCAATGAATATATTATTCCGTAAGTTCTTGGGAGGAAATAAGTGAGCAGCCTTTGATGTAACGGAAAAGGTATATCCCAGGTCAATAAAGTTAACCAAAACTTCATTCTATCAATGCATTTCTGTTACAGATGTCTCTTACCTGTTGTTTTTGATCATCAATCGTGATCTCTAAAGTTTCCTGAACTCTTGAAATCTGTTTGTCTTTCTCTGCAATGGTTTCTTCAAGTTCTTCGATCTGCTTCTGGCAATGCTTCAAAGAATTCTGGGTATTCCTGAGCTCCTCCTGGGCTTCAATATTCTTTCATAAAAAGATAGAAAAATATACACATGTATGCATTAGAATTAACACAAAATATACTGTGGGGTGCAAATAATATTTTCTCCTACACTCGGTTGCTTTCTTAATACAGGGATGGACAATTTGATGTTACACGTGGTAGCAGAATAGAAAAGCACAACAGAGTTGGAGGTCTTCTAGTCCAACTCTCTTGCTCAAGCAGGAGACCATATACTATTTCAGGCAAATAGTTGCCCAATCTCTTCTTGAAAATCTCCAGTGTTGGAGCACTCATAACTACTGGAAGTAAGTCGTTCCACTAATTAATTACCTATTTTTTCTCCCAAAAAATACCTATGATCGAGTACCAAGATTCAGCAATAAAACAAGCAAGGTTTAGTTGCATTTTTCTGAAAAGCACATGTAAAATGAATGTAAGAATAGAAATACTCAGCATTTGTGAGGCACAGTGTGCCTGTTATCACTCTTAACTTCCCTAAAAGACCAATATTTTTGGCTGTACTTAGTGATATCAGTGAACACAATCCTTGTTGACTCCTAACCATATACAATCAATTAAAGGTTCCAAAAGAATAAATATGGTCCATAATGATAAAGTCACTTGCTCTTTGTCTACTGTTTCTCTGGCGTGTTTAACTTACCATTGAGACGGTATCTTGTATATCTTCTTTGAGCTGATCTCTCTCCTTCTCAAGGGTTTCCTGTTTTTGTTTGAAATCATTTCTTTCTTGGGTCAAGGCTCTTATTTTTTCTTTATCCTCCTGATGTCTTTCCATCATGTCTGACTTTTGTGCCTCCTCGGCTTCTATTTTAGACTCCCAAACCTTCAACTGATCCTTCAGCTCTTCCATTTCACTCAGCTTTTGATGAGCTTCATCCAGTTGCTCTTGAAGAGTGAGCAGCTCCTCTTGCTCCAAGTCCTTCTCCTGTAATTCTTCATTTTTGCTAGATTGCTTTGATTTTTCAGGAAATTATAACATACATATTAAACACAATTTAATATATTGAAAATGCAGCAGAGAAAATGCAGCAAATGGACGCCGGGGTCGATGTGCACAAGTGAGATGAGTCAGTGGATATCCCCCCCCCCTGAAAATAAGACCTGGTGTCTTTTTTTGGTGGCAAAAAAAAAGACAGGGTCTTATTTTGGGGAAAACACGGGTGATATAATGGCTATATTATATCACTATGGAAAGTCAAAGATTCTAGACTACTAGCAGCCTTACGTATGAGCCAGGATGAAGCCACACTTAATCCTTGCTTCAACTTTTAGTATAAAAAATAGTAGATGGATGTAGAACCAGGGAATATACGTGGGACTATTACTAGGTGTAGAGATACTGAGGAGATCACAGGAAAGATATTTCACAGGTGATAAGTCAACTTATGCATCAATCTCTTTTGCATCCATGATTAATGCGTTCTCAGTACATTGGCTATAAAAGGCAATTGTTTTGCCGTAGGAAATTTCTTTCTAAAATATTTTCCTTTAAAGCAGCAGCAGATAAAATTCCATTCCACTTTCTGTGTGAAATTGGAAAATTAAATGAAGCAATAACAACAGTAATAACCAAGAGGCACCTAGGTTCCAACAGATGCAATTTGATAGACAAAATAATGGATTTAATACTTCCTGTAACTTGGATACAATGTACAGATTCATACAATGTCCCAAGTCCCAAGTCTAGATTTAACCAAACACGCTGTAGTTTCTATATTTGCATAACATGCCGTGTCTAAAAGAAACTGCTATGTTTTAGTGTTTAACATGATAGCATGTATGAACTAGGTCAAGACAATGTAATTAACAGTTTCATGTTAGCTAGGCATCACATACTATTCTACTCCAGCTTATTTCTGTTGATGTAGGCAAGACTGCATGCACTTCCACACTGGTTGAAATGGGCAGCACACTGAGCAATTTAACATTACAACTCTTTCTGGAATGACATCCCAGCTATTAAAGGACAAGACAAAATAGTTTAATGATTCCAGCTAAGACCTGGGTGCCATGTTGCAGTACAGTACAGTCGACTTACAACAGTTCTTTTAGTGACTGTTCAAAGTTACAATGGCACTGAAAAAAGTGACTTATGACCGTTTTTCACAGATCTGACTTTCACAGCATCCCCAAGACCAGGTGAACAAAATTCAGATGCTTGGCAACTGGTTCACATTTGTGACTGTTGCTGCGCCCCAAGGTCACGTGATCCCCTTTTGCGGCATTCTACAAGCAAAGCCAATGGGGAAGTCAGATTCATGGAACGACCGGGTTACGAACTTATCAACTGCAGTGATTCACTTAACAACTGTGGCAAGAAAGATCGTAAAATGGGGCAAAACTCACTTCACAAATGTCTTGCTTAACCACAGAAATGTTGGTCTCAATTGTGGTCGTAAGTCGAGATCTACCTCTATTTGCAGACTGACCTGTTAAGTATGCAATATTTATAATCCAACCCTTTGTGTAATAATATATGAGCAACAATATATTTAACAGAAGCAGGTATGGACAAAGATAAAGCCTCCAAACATCCGACAATGTATCTATTGACTTATCATATTATAAAATAGGCATTTACCTCTTGGGTATTATAACTGATGGACGTATTGAGACTTCCATCGGAACAGGAATCTATTTGTGTTTTCATGGATTTGTCTTCTTCAGCCACAATTAAAGATTTCTGCTCCAATTTATCACACGGCTGGCTGAGTTCTTCAAAGGCTACGGTGTTTCCTCGTATTACTTCATCATTTGCTAAATCCAGTGCTTGAGTTGCTTCATTTACCATTCTCTCTTTTTCAGCAATTTGAGACAGCAACATTTCTTTTTCTGACATCAGCAAAGCAATTGTTTCATTTTTTTCAACAATCTGTTAATACCAAAAAGCATAGATTATGAACAAAATATCGGAGAACAGCTCTTAGTGTTTTTGTTATGTTTTAAAAATTAAATAATGGAAGATAATTGTTTGGGTTTCTAGGTTTTCTTCTCTAATGGGAATCAATTTGATGTCTGTTATTATTCCAAAACTAATCAAAAGATTATCTATCATTATATTGCTTTAGTGTTAAAAAGAAATCTTGTACAGATTTGCACTATTTTCCTAGCTGAAGTCTATAACTACTTATCACACTACTGCCAATCAATCCTATCTTCTAACAAATTCTGAATTCCTCAAGTTTGGCAATCTCTAACACCCAAAATTCCATTCTCCAAGTATGACAGAAACCTGAATATAATGCAACAAAACAATATTGTGGTTTCTAATTTAATTGTCAAATGCTTTTGAATCAATAAAGCAGGATTGGGTAACTGCTGTGGAAGCTACTCCAGGAGACAACTATGTATTTTGCTGGCAGCACATTCCAAAGTCACTGTGTAAAGCCCTAGCAACTAATTACTGGTAGACACAAATTCTGCTAAAAGTCAATAAAATTGTTTACAATGTTGAAATAGCTCACTAATGCTAAAAGTCTGCTTTAGGACACAGTGAAGAAAATAAACTTTATTCTGGAAAGAGAAAACTTTTCACTTGAAAATATAAATAATGCCATATAAAATGGTATTGAATAATTTCCAATGATTCATGTAATAATGTTACCTCTTTATGTAATATTTCAGGATCTGATACGGAGTTTGCTTCTGATAAATCAGTCAACTTTTCCTTTAAACTCACGTTCTCTTCCAAAGTTTTATTCAGCTCATTTTTAAAATCCTCCATTTTCTCTTTCAACTCCATATATGGTAGGAAGTCTGGAAAAAGGGAAGCCAAACTTATCACAGAAATGAATGACAACTGTGCTATGTTGACTGGATTATTCTATACATAGGAAGCTACATCATGGGGAACCCATATCATCAACAGTTCTTTGGTTTTCATGAATTTTTGCTGTTCTACAAGTAAAGAATACTGCATATCTTCCAGCTATAGCCCCTGTTCTTATTTTTTATACATTTTGGGTACAGTGAAATTTCTTGTTAAAATACAGAGTAATTTATATCTTTTGAGTTTTGCAAATGACAATGCTGGAAGAAACAGAAAACACTGACACAGCAACAAAAGCCACTCTCCTTTACATCCCTGAAAAGTAAAAGTTTGCTGCTCACACAGTTCGGTTTATTTCCTCTCTGTTCCTTTTCTTAGTTATGCAGTTTCACTCCTGTTTTACTGATATGATTTCTGATTTTTAGAACAATCTTTAATTTTGAAACTTCAGAGCAGCAGTTATATCCTTTTTGTTAAATATAGGAAGGCAAATACAAATTGGATTCCAGGGTCCTTCCTACATGCAACCCATTTTAAGAGGAAAAGTAACCAAGAATATTTTTTCATTGTAGCTGCAACCGTTTTGTTGAAAGAGATGCTGCAACTAAATTAAATGTCTCATCAAATGCCTGAGGCAAATGAAAACCTGAAGTATATTTGATAAGCTTTAAAATAGTACAAAACGTTTTGATAGTTTTATTATAAATGGCTATCTCCTTCACTAGATTTTTTTTTTAAATCTCAATTTGGAAAGGGGAGAAGGAGGCTCAAACTGGGCACAAGAAATAACAAAGCCAAATAAAGAAACAAAACCTAAAAAAAGAAAAGCAACATGACAGAAAAAAATAAGACACCCTCTCCCGTCCCGACTTCTCAAAAGTCCTCCTGAAACACTGCTGCTCAATTTAATGCAGCCTTTCTCAACCCAGTGTATACTCCACACTCCCAATATTTCTCCCAGCATTCTACTGACTTTAAGTTATAAAATCTTTTCTTAGCAATTTAGGGCTTTGTAAAGGACAGGAGAAAAGGTTTCTGTGAGCAATACCTTTTGAACTCTTAGCTTCCACCAGTGATGTCAGCTTTGAATTTTCTTGCAAGTAGTATTGTAGTTCTTTCTGGAGATCAGACTGCATTTTTTTATAGGTGATTTTTCCGGCTTCTAATTGGGTCTTGTAGCTTCCAAGGTCTTTTTCCATTTGATTGTAAGTATCTGAGAGCTGGTTCTATGTGGGAAGGAGTTAGCATAATATGAACATGAACTTCCAAGTACAAATTGGCAATGTAGAGCCTAGGTGGCGCAGTGGTTAGAGTGTTGAACTGCAGACCACTTCTGCTGATTCAATCTAGCGGTTCAAATCCC
>JANHFL010009421.1:275154-298223 GCA_032468155.1 Oxyrhabdium leporinum | reverse complement strand
ACCCTGTGGCTGAACTGCCCGACACAGGAACCCCTAAATCTGGATTAGCAAAACCCACTTGCTTCATTCATAGAACACATGCTGCCCAAATTGCACTGTGCGTCAAAAACACCCGTGTGTGTGTGTGTGTGTGTGTGTGTGTGTGTGTGTGTGTGTGTAGAGAGAGGGGGGGGAGGAATGTGTGGGTGGGGGAGCCAAGGCAAGATCCATCATAGGATATATGGTTGACAGACATAGTAGCAGAGGTGGCAGACAATGAGAAATCCCAATGACTGGAATGGGCTGGACTAAAAGATAGTGCTGAGGCACTGATCATAGCAGCACAAGAACAAGTACTAAACACCAGATCCACAGAAGCAGGGATCTACCACACTAAAAAGGACCAATGCTAGCAGGCTATGTAGAGACGCCTCAAAGATAGTCCAACACAAAGTGGCAGAGTAGAAGATGTAGGCAGGAATGGCACAACCGAGTAGCTTGCATTGTGTACAGTAACATCTGTACAGAATATGGGCTAGATCCTCATAAACCTAAATGGGAGATCCCACAACAACCTTTTGTTCTCACCAAAGGTTGTGGAGAATAAGAAAGCTTAAGATCCTAGGGGACTCCCAGATCCGGAAGGACAGACAGGTAATGGTTTCTCAACTGTTGCACCTTGAAGATGGGATTTTGGAAGCTGAAGGCTGACCACCTTCAAGTTACCAAGGCTGAGAAACACTGATCTAAATTATATGAAAAATAAATAAATATTAGCAAGAAAATCCTTGTGAGTGACCAAGAAAGTTTCCTTGAATGTAGAAGTTTAAGAATTCTAATCAAAAGAACTAGAATTAGTAAACATTTCAAATACTTAACTACATCTGCAGTAATGCTGCAAGTTACACATATAAAGAAAGGCATTAACAACGATTATTTTATAAAAATATTTTCTGGGAGTACAAATAAATCAAGCACAAGATGGCAAATTAAATGAAATCAATTTGAATTTTATAATAAAAAAATACAAAAGGATAGGAGGTTTAGTTTTAAAAAGGGAAATGGGAAATTAAATTTAACACTTGCTTCGATATATGCTAATCTAAGACAAATACATTTCCTTCAGAAAGTAACTCAACATTTTAAAATTTTGGTATAGATTATTGATTATTAGGAAGAAATTATAACTGCAGGCACAATTTAGGGAAAATGTAAAAATAAAATTCATTGTATAAAAGGCTTCCAAAAATTGTGCAGGCTCAAAAATTGCTAAATATATGGGAATTGTGAGTCCCCAATCAAATGGATTTACATATTACTGAAACAGATTATCTTACTCAAAAATTGATTAGTTATTGGCTTCTAAATTTTAAGTCATATTCACCAAGCTGAAATATGGCAATTTGTAGGTTAGATCACGCACTGATGATCCTAAAGTTGAAATGAGATAACATACCTTACTCTTGGCATTTCAATTCTGCCCTAACCTTTAACCAAGCAACAAAACCAAACCTCACGTACTCAAACATTATTTATAGAAAGTTATACAAAAGAAACACCTATTGCAAAAAATGTATTTAACTTTAACCCATTTATTTGGGGACAACTCAAGGCAGCACTCATCTCTATTGCTTCTACCTCCTATTTTCCACATAACAACAGTGTGAGATTGGTCAGGCTGAGAGAAAGTAATTGGCCCGAAGTCATCCAGCCTAAGGGAGAGGTAGTTTAATGTATAATATTAGAAGTTTATATGTTGTAGAAATAGCACAGTCAACCATCATTTGACAGGATCCAGAGAGACTACTCAGCATTTGTTTTACAAAGAATACTAAAGTCTTCTGTCAATTCACAGGACATGCGGAAATTATAATAATGTGTAAGGAGATTACAACATTTTGATGCTAAACTGGTGCAGTGCCAATCAAACTGCGATATTATTAAGATATGATTTAAAAATGAATTGTATGGAAAAATGGGCAAGTATCATACTCTAAATTTGCCTGGCCATCCTTTTGTTACCTTTCATAATGTTCCAATATATTGAAAAATAACATAGCAGATAAGATTTTTCAAAAGCCCTCATGCAGACTGTAGTGATGAGACTGAAAGTAGGTCAGGTCCGATGGATTCATCAGTTATGCATCAAGAGAATCCAGGCTTTCATAAGAAAAAAAAACCCGCCTGGTTGGTTACTGAAATAAACTATATTCCCAGCGGGCGCTAAAATTCCAGCACAGAGCTCAGAAGAGCTCCAATGCAAAATCCACAGGCTCCAGAACACATTTTGCCATTGGGAGCCCTTTATCCATGGTCAAAACTTGAATACACAAGAGTACTCTTTGGCTAAACAAAGCTTAAAAGAAGATGCAATCCCCATTTCTTTTAATTCAAAAAAGTAAAAGCAGAAAGACAATTGAAACCCACAGATTTAGGGGACAGTTCAGAATCAGTTACTTTAGGCTCTCTGACTAGCATCATCCAGAAAAAAGGAAAACCTTCCAGAAAGCCCTGGAATGATGCTAGAAGCCATTCTTGGCATATACCATAAATAATTTTAAACACTGATACAGACATTATACCTCTATGTAAGTATAAGAAATGTAAGAAATATACACATTCTTACATGCCATTCCCATTTAGGTTAAAAAAACCCCCACCTGTATCCATTCTGTTCACCAGTGAGAATACGTTCTGTTCTGGAAAGTAATTGAGCTGTCAATGAAACTGATTAGCTCAATTGTTTAAATATAAGCTGTGGGGCATCTTTCATCATAACAATTTTAATGTAAGCTGTCATGATTCAATGAATCTATTCTCCTTTAAGCCATAAGAAATGCCCTGTGCAAGTTCATACAACATTACCCTCCACATGTATCTGATTTATTCACAACAAGAAAAATGCAATTGTGCATTATTGAACCCAAGGTTGGAGGTTCCCCCCCAAGCAACTCTGAATCTAACACAGTATGTGTCTTTAGCACATAGTTTCAGTTTAGAAAACTTGACCCTCAAAAACAGCCTATCTTGAGCTGATGTGCTTTGCAAAGTCCCTGAAACTCTTTTCAAAGCACATCTTTGTCTAATTCTGCACACATCCTATTTCTAAATAGCATTTTTAAAAAGACAGAAATTATCTTCCTGATTACTATGATACACAGTACAGAATGTATCAATGCTGATGCATTAATTCAAGCATACAGTTAATTATACAATTAGTCCAACTGTCTGTGGCAAGGGAAAAGAATGTCAGGAGGTTCTTAAATCTCCTTTAAAAAAAAATACCCTTGAGATTCAATACCAATCCAAATTGAAAAAATATGTCTAGAACCCATTGTTTTACAGGACTGGCCAGTAGGCAACTCAAGGGTGTGCGTGCGCATATGTGTATCTATTAATGCAGTACTGTGCACATACTAAGTAGCATTCTCAGTGACTGCACCATAATGGAGAGATGTTTAATAAAGCTCTTGGAGAATTGCACTTTTTAGGTTACAGTCATTTGATTCATAAATTGTAATAAACCTTATGTTTGGTTTTTGGCTTCTGAACCCAGCCACTGTGGTTGGTAAACCGTGATTTATGGCTTAAAATTTTATTAAAATTATATTTGAACTATGCAATTAATACAAACCATGCCTTAACATGATGTGAGACCAGCCAAGCAGGAAGATAAAGGCTGTTTTTAAAAAACAAATCAGGGAAAGGGTATGATTCGAATATTTACTCAGAAGTTAATCTTACTGAATTTATAAGCCTTTTTCTTAAGTGAGTGGATGCAGAACTATGACAAAATTATTTTACAAATATGTGAACATCAGATTTTAGGCATGAGCCTCTACTAATACTGTACATTGTTTCATTATGAAACAGTGAGTTACTAACATGAACAGCTGCCCATAAAAAATAAAAACCTGGGTTAGAAGGTAAGCCCATATAGCACATTTATTTTCTGAGTGTATTTCAGATTAAATGAAATCAGAAACTTTACTACTGTCGTTGACTATCTTGAATCTCCAAGATGCTCTGTCACTGTACTCACAAAAGTCATCATGACAAAAGGCAACAATCTGACAAGTTCAATCTGTTAACAACAAAAGTCATCATGACAAAAGCAACAATCTGACAAGTTCAATCTGTTAACAATCAGATTCGTCAGCACTCCAGATTAGAACAGGGTCAGAAAGCAAACACCGCATGGACTCTATTGTTGAAGGCTAAAGTAGCAGAATCTTGAAAGCCAACCAGAAGTGGCATTCTTCCTTTTTTTCTACCATACAGAATCAAGGCACAGTTATTTTGAGTTTCTTTCCCCTGCTCCCTCATTCCAGAGAAATATGTTTTCATTTACTTTATCTTTTGTAACAGTAAGAATTTATTAAACTTCTTTACCATTCAATACACAACAGTTGTGGGTGGTTTACAACAATCAAAGAACGATTACAATCCAGATAAAAGATGGCAATAAAGCTTCCCTCCTCCAAATTTTAATTATGTGAATGTAGTTATTTTCAGGGGGGAAAATATTGTTTATTTTTCTACTGTAAATTGTCAAAACTGACTTGAATATTGAAAAGTTCTTATCTCGGTCCATCAGACACATTATATTTGTGATAATAAACTTTTTCTTGAGCAATTATATTTTTAAAAGAATGCAAAATTTATGCTGCTAATAACTCCATGTGTGAATAAAAAACAAGTCTGGTTTTCTCATTGTTTGATGTAGCAGCTGTAATTCAAAGACTCTGCAATCATTACAGATTCAGAACGAACCCATCACATCATGAAGGTCTATCCTTCCAATATCTAAAGCTACACCTACCATTTTACAATAACCTTTTTTTCAAAATTAACACTTTTACTTACCAGGCCCAAAATTATTAGAAGGTAACTCTGTATCTAAGCCATGTTTTTGAGGCTGTAAAGTTACAAGGAGATGGCCATATAGCCCAGTTTTTTGACAATGTAGTTCAAGTTTCAGTAAGCAAACTCCTTTACGCTGCAGCTCTTTCAGGGAGATTCCTTCTTGCCATGCTCTGAAAAATATCATGCAAAGAGAAAAACCACGTCACTGTTAACTGGATACCACCTGAGAAGCTAAATCATATTGTGGCCCTCTTTGCTTTACAGAGAGAACATTGGTGGACAACAAAAAACATCTCCCATATAGATAATAATGTTATTTTATTTATTTAACAGATGTGTATAGTAACTCATCTTAAACAATTCTGGGTGACTCATAACATTGTAACAAGTCTTCTCAAACCTCCAAATACATTGAACTAGAACATTCATAATTACCATTTGAAGAACATCAAGTTAGATAAAACTATTTTAAAAAATTAGAGTCAGTAACAAGATTCACAGATCATATTAAGCAATTACATTTAATTTTGGCTTAGCACAATAAAGCCAGCCACAACATCTGATAATTATGGCTTATAATTTAATGTGTGAGCTTAATTTTGAATTGTAGATAAATTTCCTAACCTATAAGCAAAGAAACCTTGCAATATCTCACAATATTCATATTTGTGTATTTTTGATGGCCCATTTAGCATTTCGCAATTTCAAGACTGTTTTCTTGTGCCATAATATCTTGCATATGCTAGGCTTTGAATGAATCATGGAGCAAATCAAACCAGTTTCTAACTCCTATGTCTATGTTTAGAAGGGATGCAGAAGATTTTTGGGGTGGGGAAAATGACATATATGTTTTAAATGGCATGCTTGCGGCTACCCTCCCAAAAATAACAGATGTGGATAGGATTATTTTCATTTCCTCTTAATGTAATGTAACACAGCTAACAAGATTGCTCTCTAGCCATAAATTTAATTTCCCTTTCTTTCAAATTATGAGCTATAATTTGGTAATACATGGAGGTCTCTAGAGATTCCACTCAAGGCTTCTGTGGACGATGAATGGCTGAAGGACCTGGCATCGTGCATTTCCATTGCCCATCTAAACAGCCTGTCAAAAGAATTGCCACTTTGTCACATATTCCTCCACTCCTATTTTTGTTTTTCAGCTGAATATTTCACCCAAGGAACATATTACATATTCGGCAAATGAACAATAGTTTTTTAAAAAAGCACACAAATTTAAGGAACAGATACTTTTTAGTCTTCAACAGTTTTTAATGTATATGTATACATTCAAATTGGCTATAATAAAACATCTGGTTATTGCATTTCTCCAAAAATCAATTGTTAGACACTCCTGCATTCTTAAACCTCATTGTCTGATAATGCAATGGCAATTGCTCAAAGTTACCTCCTCTACCCAATGTTATCTTAACATTTCATTTACTTATTTAAGTTATATTCTATCACAATCTATTGATTCTTGTTAACATATTGTGAAAACCCAAACAGCAGTAATTTATTCATAGTTAAACATACTACAGCTTTTTACAATGTGTGGATCAAGTATATTGGTACAACTAGAAAAAATACTCGGTTACTAGCTATAAGCATTGGGATATTACTATGTTGAAGATCGGAAGAAATTTTAACCATATCTCAGAGCCATTTGCTTTCTAAAAGTTCACATCAGGGCCTACACTAAGCAACAAACTAAGTTTTGTCACACTTGATTATTACAATCCCTTAAGGATTACTTGGATCAATTTAAACAGGATTTTGTCCAGGTGTGGTAGTGATTGCTTTGATCATTTTGGTGGATGTTTTATGCTGGAAGGTAGATTGGGGCAAGTACAATTATTCCAGTTTTTCTGGACCTCTCAGTACTTTTTAATACTGTGATAACCTTTTGGGCTACCTGGTAGGCTTTGCATTGGTCTCAGGATGTGTCCAGATAAGTAGTGTTGAGAGACTACTATTTGATACATAAATTGTTGACCTATAGAATACCTATAGGGTGTACCTTGCCTATATGCTGTTAAACACATACATGAACATGCGGGAAATCCTTCACAACTTCAGAGTAGGGTTCATTAGTATGCTGATAACATCTGTTCTATTGTTCCCTAGCAATGCTGCTGCAAGGCAGAAAGCAGTGACCTTGAACATTACCTAATTTCAGTAATGTGCTGGATGAAGAACAGAAAAAGTTGAAATTGGTAAGTGAGGTGAAGCCTGTTTTATTTATTCTCTGGGCTCTTAGAAAAAAAACCTATCTGTCAAAAATAAGTGCCACTGTATTCACTGTATTACTATAGGTACATGACTTTTCCTCTTATGACTTATCTAATATGTTATTCTAATTACTTGCAGCTGTTATGATTTAGAGAACACATTAATCAGCAACTTCCAAGCATGTGCGATACCAGAACTATACTTAAGTTCAAGTATCTGGATTTTGTATTTTAATGAGTACTTTCAAATTATTAGTGTATTCATAAGTGCTTTCAACTCTGCTATCTATAGAGCTAGAAAGATATTGATTGGGTTTACACATAAAAATCTATGCTACAATTGTTTGGATTAGCATACTTTGTAAATCAGTCATTATGGTTGGGAAACCGGTTTATCACTATTTTTGCTGTCATTCTGGTCAACTAACCAGCAATACCCTACAGTTATTCTGAAGTAAATACCACACAAGTTTATAGAATTTAGCCCTCATATTACGTAGCTTATTTACTACGGTATTTATTTACTGTGGTATTTATCTACTATTAAATATACAAATACACAAGTATTCGTTTCTATAGATGCAATTCTCCAATGGCAGATTTGCTTAACGGGTTCAAGTCTTCAATTATAAGGCAGGTGATAGTATTAAACTGTTTAATTGAATATTGAGGTAGCAAAGTTAGGTCAAACTGTTGTCCCTCAAATGTTTTCGATTACATCACCCCATCAATTCTTCCTATTGGCCAACAGAGGCACCTTCTCTTACCTGTTCTTGCCCTAACGAATGTCTATAAGCCAAGTTGTAAATCAGCATTGGCCAGCAGCAACTTAGAATTAGGAAGCAGATATTTGAATAAGCATGTCTACAAAGGTCAAAGTATAAAACTTAAGTCGTTGCTTAAATTAGCACATTCCTATTTTTGCTATGGGGACAGAGGGATGCTGAGAAAACCAGCTGCCCCCTAGCCGAAGGGATACCTTGCTTCCGAAATTTCGGCCTCTCTTTCCTCCTTTAGCAACTCCATTTGCCGGGACACAAACTCTTCCACCAACGCCGCCATTGCTGCCGGCTTGAGCGGATGCCCCGAGAAGCCCCGTTCTGGGGACAGTAGGCAACGCCGTGCCGACAACGAGCAGCCCTTTAAAACCTGGCTCTCGTTGCCCGACGGCCCCTATAAATGGCGCCCCGGCTGTTCCCAGGGCTGAACTTCCGCTTCCGTCGGGAGCGAGAGCTACAGGGGGAGGGAGGGAGCCTGGTCGGCTTGTAATGGCAATAGCGGCGTCTTCCTTTGGTTACGGGCGGCTCCTTTCTCGGACAGGTGAGGGGGTAATTTTCGTCAATTAAGCTCTCATGCGGGAACCGTGATCTTTTTAAACCCAACGTTTATTGGTTTCCGGGCTTGGTTACCTTCTGGTATTTTTCTGTACTTTCTGCCTGCATCATAATTACCCCTTTGTGTTCTCTTTGCTGCTGGTTTTAAACCGAAAATTCTTTTCCTCTCCCGCGTCGAGCTCTTGTTTATTCTGGCATTTTTCTTCAGACAGCCTTCCTTTTCCCCCGACCCCATTCCCCATGCTCCCCAATTACGTTGGACTTCATCTCTGGCCGGTCGTATAATTGAGAAAGCTCCGATTTGTAGTTCACCTCAACCAGGTGAGGAAGGGTGCTTCAAGTCATGGATATTTTTTTTCTTTTGCCTTGTTTATTGTATCTTCGCTGCTAGGAATAATTATGAGTTGTATGTATGTATGAGTTCCCCACAATACAAGTAATCCCTGTATTATGGGGGAACTCGGCCTTTCAGAAGCAAAGCATGTTTAGTCAGGTTTTGAAACCGCCAAAGCTCAAAGATCTTCCTTGCATGTTTTTCCCCCCAAAACTTCAATGTGGCCTGAGTGATTGTATCCTTAGTATTGTGTTTGCATGTTTCATTTATTTATATTATTACCAAAAAAAATGTTCACAAACCTTGAAGCTATCTATAATTGAAAATTAAAGTTGACTCAAACCTAACTAGCATGATAATGGTAAGACTGATATTGCTAATAGTGCCTTTTACTGTTTTCAGTCTTAATTTTATTAATTTGATAGGCAGTGTAAAATAGAATACTTCAAATGTTCAACTTTTTTTCCATTTGTTTTGGGTGCTTTGGTAGTGTATAACTAAACTGCTTCATAACTGATTTATTTAAGCATTGCCAAATTGTTTTATTTCTTAGGATGTAAAACAAACAAAACAAATGTTAATCTCCATTCCAATTGAATATTCTGTGTTGGTGACATTATTACATGTTTTTGAAGTCTGGTAGTTAAAGTGACAAGTTTGGTAAATTACACTTATTTTACTCTTTAGTATAAATTCCCTCAAGGCTATATTTACTACTTAGGTGTGAATAATGTTAAGCAGCACCCCACATTTAATAACATGAGAAACGTCTGACTGCTCCAATGGCAGTCAAAATTGAGATCCTGCTATTCCCTTCTTACTCTTTCAAGCTGGTATTTGAACAACACACATACACTAATAAGCATTCCAAGAAGGTAAAGTTATTTGTCATTACATGCTTTGAAAGAGCTGTTTCAACTAGTATATGTGCAATTTTTGTCTATCAGAAAAGTATTGGATCAGTTGAAGCAAACTTAACCCTGAGGACTTTAGTCAGCAATTTTTGCTGGCATTTCCTGCAGATAACTGCTTTTGTTCATTTATTACTTATAAGTGGGTAATTTTTATTCCAAGATTCTATTACGTGTTATGTCTAAAAAGCCAAAAAATAGTTTTAAAAGATCTTTGCCAGAAGGAGGAAAGTCTTGTTACAGTCTTATTTACCTGGGTTCAAATAGCATTCCCAGCTAAAGCAGTTAAAGGCCTAATAGCTGAGTGCGCACCATATGCTGAAATTTGGTTTGTTTTGTCCTTCAATGTGACATAAATTTAGCTTGTTTGTTACTGTGGTTCAGTGTGTTCTGCCGAATTAAAAAGGGATTAATTTAGTTCAGATTGAATGAAGCAACCATTTCAAACAATGGCTGTATACCTGAAATGTCTTTCAGATATATACAGAGACCTTCAAGTTCTCCTTCTCTGTATTGCCACTTCTTCCTGTTTATGTTGGAGGTCACCCACTTAATTTTCCATTTCCCATTTATAGCATCTTACACTACCCTTCCCATTTTTTTTACTTTGATTTTTTTATTTTGTATATAAAAGCAATTGTTATGGAAGAGAAGGAAAATTGCATTTAAAAAGGCATAAATTTAATCTTGGCCATATGGAATATTGCTACTCTATCCAATATGTTTGCAGGAATTCAATTCATATTGAAGGGTGAGCATATATTTTAGGATTTAAGATCTGGTGCAGCATATTTTCATAATACTTGGCTATGCTCCAGTATGCCAGCTTACTGACAACTATGTTAATTGACTACCTAGTACCTCATTAGGCCTGCTTTATATCTGAAGCTCTTTATAATTCTCATAAACCAGAAGTTTAACAGATTAAGTCTGCCCAATTAAGTGAGATTCTTTACTGTTAAACTCTTGCCTCTCTGACCCCAAAAGGTTGCAAAGATCTTTTTGTATGAATTGAAAAGTGTCTTAAGGAGTATGATGATTCCAGTAGAATTTTTACTCTTCCCTAAAAAGTGTAAACTGTTCTTACTAATTCTAGAATTGGAACATCTGAGTGACTTTTTGTCCCTGGTTCTCTTTCAGCATTTCTCTTGAGGTCTACAGTTCGAAGTCTGAGTGCACAAAACACTCCACCAGTTCAAGGGTAAGATCAGGACATTGCAGAATGCTTTCTTTTCTGCTTTGGTATTCTGATTTAGTTTTGGTTAGATTTAAATAACAAATTTAACCTTTTAATCTCAATGTTGCATGAAGGACAGTATACCGTTAACTAACATTTTACCCAGGCAGAAAAAAGATATATTATTCAAATCATATTCATTTGAAATTGTCTTGTGTTACTGCTAAATTGAAATTATATGAATAAGTTTCATTAATTCCTTTAGGATCTTTTTCTTCAATTATTGGGATTTCGAACCGTAATATGAGGACCCAGATTGTTGGGAGCAATATGCTGACTCTGTAAACTACTTAGAGGGCTGTAAAGCTCTATGAAGCTGTATATAAGTCTAAGTGCTATTGCTATTTGGGTGCTCTTGAAGCACCACTGTATGGATGCCTAGTTCTTTTTTCTCTTCCTCCTCCTTTCATGATTTTGGGAAGCTTTTTAACATCTTTTATGCTGTCAGGGCTTTGGGAAAATAGCAGTTTTTCTGTTGAAAATAATGGTACAGTTATTTACTTATGATTGTTGGTCACTTTAGAGTCTCTTTGTACAAAACAGCCTACAACTAGGCAAAACAAGCTATTGTAACAGAAGAAAAGAGGAATTCCAGCATGCGGGAAAGCCCATAATGTTATCCCTTTTTTTACATAATGCAGGCTATGTTGTCTTTCTTGCACTATTGTAAGACAGACCCCAATGTTGGGTAGTTCTGCGAGACCTGAATTTACATACTGAAGCAAGTCAGCGGTTAGATAGAATTTTAAATGTTTCCAAATATGTATAAAAAGTCTTTATGTCCTACTTATTCCTAAGAAGCATTCACCTCTTGCATTCATTTTCTGGTTTTCTCTTTCCTGGCTTCTTTTATAAAGGTAGCAGTCAAGGAAGTCATCGAGATTATCACCTCAGCAAAATGATCACTTTGCTACACACTTTGCTTGAGTGTATAAACAAAATTGACAAAATGTTTAGTTTTAGGTGGTCCGACCTTAAGGTATGACTGCCAACTTTGGAATAAGCCAGAAAGTTACAACAACTTTAAGTTATAGTTTAATATTTTTAGATTGCACCCAAAATTGGTAACTAGTTTTTCAATTTAGACAGAATAGATACCTCAGATTTGTTTTTGCTCAGTCGATTTGGTTTGCTCCGTTGTTTGAGCAGAGGTAAATATAATATCTGCAACCAGAAGCCTTTCTTTGACTTAGTATACTGCAATAAATTGTCTGAATTTCTTCATTACCTCATAATAGTTTTAGCTGATTATTGGCTGAAAAAAATAGAAAATGAATTGTATGTACTGGCTTCTGAGCCTAATCATGTTTTTTTCCTACTTTGATGCAGTTCTAAAGTGTAACATTTCAACACGAGTTTGAATTTGCTCCCAGCTTTGCAGTACATGGCATTAAAGAGACCACTTTAATGGTTGTAGTAATCGAAAAATTCTTCCATTGTATAAAGGTACTCCAGAATACTCATAATCGGCACTGTAGAACTGAGTGGCAGCTAAGCATTAACCTGCAGTTGGAGATAAGGGAGAAAACAGATATTCTGTGCAACTTGTTCCAGTCCTCTTGCTGCATACCATGAAGTCAGCCAGTGTGAAGCTTGATGGAACCAAGAGCAGAAAAAGCAAAAAACAGAGTTCCCTCAACGCAGCAACGCCTTCTAATGACCCAGGCAAAATGGCTACAGGAGCTACTTCTAAAATCAAGAGTTTCTCCTTGCCATCCATTTCTCCCATAGCCACTGTAGAAGCTGCCTCTGTTAGCTCTTCTCCTAAAGCTGGACCCAGTTTTCTGGATGCAGTTGTCCCCTTGAGTGTTAGCAGAGGCATGGATCAGGAAGAGATTCAGAAGGAACGCTATGGAGAGAGGACTCCTCTGCAAATTCCTAACCAAAGTAGAATGTCAGCGTCAGCTGCAGAAGCAGTATCAAAAATAGAGCCAATCAAACTCGATGAAGGCGTAGAAGTAATAGATCTCACAGGTGACTCTTCAGTGGTTGATCTTACACATAATGATTCCATTGTGCTTGCAGAAGAGACTAGACAACAGCAAAACCAAAAGTTAAGAAGCCGACCACTGTTCAACAGCTGTATAGTATGTAATGATAATGAATGTAGTGAAAGTGAGGAATTGGCTGCCAGTAAATTGCCTAAAGAATTAGAAAAGGAGAAAATTAGAAGTCCAAAATCTTCAGGAACTGTGAGTTGTCCAATTTGCATGGATGGCTATGCAGAAATTATCCACAGTGGACGACTTATAATGTCAACAAAATGCGGCCACATCTTTTGTAGTCAGTGCCTCCAAAATTCTCTTAAAAGTACAAACTCTTGTCCTTCTTGTAGGAAAAAACTCAATCGCAAACAGTATCATCCAATATATATATGAATATATGGATGAATTTGGTAATCTAAGTTTTCTCATTTGGCTGCTTTGTGTTTTGTTTATTTTATGTAAACTTAATTCTGCTTTAAGGAGTATTATAGCTCAGTTTACTCAAGGACCATAGACTCCCATCTACTGAAACCTATGTTAAAAAAACCTATACAAGTAATAAAGAGAACTTATTTTTTGTTTAATTGTAAGCCACTTATAAAAATATTGATGCAATCAGGCAGAAGCTGATGAAGAATGTAGGGCACTGTTACAAGGATCTTATTGGAATTAATAAAACTCACTTGATGGAAAAACCTTGTTATTCAGTGAGAAAATTTATTTTGTGTTAATAGAGCCCAAGTAAAAATGCTGAACTCCCAAATGGATAGAATTTATAAAACCTAGAACTCAAATCTCAGACTATGTACATGGATATTATGTATACATGCATTTTCTTTGGTAGCCTAAATTTTCATTTTAAATGCATTCATAATTAAGAATATTAATGGTAATAAGAACTGTGAATGTACATCCTCTACTTGAATGGAAATGTTGTGATTAGCGACATTCTTATCTTTAATGCGGGCAGTTATGCAAACTAAATTGCCTAAAGGGCTGCTCTTTCCCATAAATAGTAGCCAATAACCGTTTCAAGCCTATAAGAAATAAGAACATATAAGGAACAGATTTTGAGCATAAAAGTGATCAGTTAAATATTTGTAAATAAACTGGTGGATGGCATATGTAATCTGATCTATTTAAGAATTTTAGTAATTCTGAACTAATTGGATTTATTAAATATATGTAACCTTCAGTTATTAGCTAACACAGTCATTTACTTCCAATTAGAAAGCCTAAACCTATTCTCATATCACTAAAAATGGACTAGCATGTTTACATAGTACAGCATGAACCATAGTCTGAGTCTCCAGTTCAATGAAAAAGATGTAATTTTTTTCCCCTTAGTGATGCTTCCCACAGTTGTTTCGGACTGGCTGTGTAAACTAGTTACTTACTTACTGAACTTCCTCATGTCCGGTCATGTAAAATACTGTAATAAAGATCAATATTGGAGAAAGATGCAATGGCAGTTGAAAAGCCATATCCATGCTTATTGCAGAACTATTGTAAAATCAATTAATGAGGTTAAATATAAGCTTGGAATTATGAATGCAGTTCTTTTTCATGAATTCTCCTGCTTGAATTACACAACTGTCTGAACAATAAATGTTACATGCGTTTAAGAGAGGAAAGTGCACTTTTGATACTTGTTTTCAGAACAGAAGTTGGCTTAGTAATAAAGCTTTAAACAACCATCAGATATTTGTTTTATAAGCATATATATATATGCTTCTGTATAGGCAATTGATTTTATTTTATGTAAATAAAGTTTTTGATGGTTTATTAAAAATTCATCTAGTTGTCATGTTTTAATCAATTTTCAGATATTAACTATTTCCTTAGAATTGCTTACTGGCTTTTTTCTTGAATTGTAAAATTTATCATAGGAAAGTACAGCTGAAAAATACAGAATGGTTCCTTGGCAGAGAAGTAAATGGTTTCTTGTGACTTAGATTTATTGTTAATTAAATTCTTAATTAGTGTTTCCTAATACTAGTACCAAAACGCAGGTTATGGACAGACAGATAACATGTGTTCTGAACCTTCGCATTACAGGCCCAGACAACGGTGTCCTTAAAACTGGGACTTTTTAAAATAAAGAGCGAAGGTTTCTGATGACAGTAAAGAAGATGCTGGCATTAAACCAGATTGCTTTTCATGCTACTGCATGAAAGAGAATTTTGGAAGAAGATACAGAAGTTCCTGACGGGTGTTATTTGAGCATCTTGATGCACTACAGAACACCTTTTTCTCTTTGACAGTTCCAGTAATAAAGAAGTAGCATGAACTTAAATGGAAGATATCTAACAAACTGGATGAAATGTTTTGGCCCCAGCAGGTGGCAGCACATTTTGAAAACTCTTGAAAAAGCTACAGATAGATGTGGTCAGTACTTGGGATATCTGATCACCGGGAGATAATTTGGGTGGTAAACTAGATTAGGAAGCTGAAAGGTCAATTTGGAAGAAAGCCGTGACAAAATGTTTCTTTGCTATTGCCGCAATGTGCCCATCTGGTCCCCAGGGTTGAACTGAATGAATGTCTTTATGCCTTTCTTCCCTCCAGGAGGCAGAGAACATGCTCATGTTCGCATGAGACTCCTGGGGCTCTGTAACGTCTCTTGTCTAGCTAGCCCTACAAATAGCTTTATATTCCTCGCCTCCCATCACAAACTCAAGGGAAGAATCGTGTTCTCTCCTCTTTATATCCACCCTTGTATTCTGGCTGGTAAAGCACAAAGTTGTGATTGCATTACTACCTCGGGTATTTGGTAGCAAACACTTGTCTTGGCATTAATAGCAGTATTAATAGCCATAAATTCAGCTGTTTTATGATTGCTATTAAAACCAGTTGTGCAATTTCGACTTATAACTTCATGCTCTTTAGGCATGCAAAGTCAATATATTAAAATACAAGCATTCTAGACTGACCCCTGACATGTTGGTTTTCTCCTTTTATTTTAAAATACCTGAGACATTCCTATTTTACATAAATATTCATCTCAATACACCATTTCTAGTTTTCATTCTGGTTTGTTTTTGGAACAGGTGGGCATGGTATTTAACCTAGTATTTTGCTTCTTAAAATCTTATAATTATCCACGTAAGCCTTAAAAAAATAAGATTTGGTTCTCACATGCTCAATATTTTCTGAGGCGGGAGCAGTGTTCATTTTTTCCAAATTCTACACATTCCCATTGATATAAATGGTATGCTTGTAAAGCATATCAATAAAGAAGCACTGCAAACATACTTTTTTAGCCAGTACAAAAGTTACTTCTTGTATACTACCTTTTCAAGAAGAGTATCTTGGAGGTGCAGCAGGATTTCACATGCTAGATTTATTTCTGTTTCTCTATTCGTTGGGACCTTTGGTCTCCAGAATGCAGTACTGGTTCTGACTACTGATAAATATGTGAAGATACAGTGCGGACTGTTCGGGGGTGTGTGGCATACGTGACACTGCTGTTACATGAGCTGCACTGGTTGCCGGTTTGCTTCCAGATCCAATTCAAGGTGTTGGTCACTACCTTTAAAGCCCTTTATAGCAGGGTTCCAGGCTATCTGAGAAACTGCCTTACCCTGTTGATATTAACCTGCCCCATTTGTTCCAGCACAAAGAGCGACTTCTGATCTCGTCAGCCAAAGAATTTTGGCTGGCAGAATCCAGGAGAAGAACCTTTGCTGCTGTGGCCCCCTCCCTCTGGGATATTCTCCTGTCAGAGATGAGATCAGCCCCCACACTCCTGGCCTTCTGGAGCAGCCTAAAAATTTGGCTCTGCTGCCACTACATTGAGATTCTCTCCCTCAGGCTGCCCATCATCTTGGTTTCTAATTTTAATTTTTAACTGTTTATTCTGTTTTTTCATCACTTTTTACTTTTATTATATTGTAAGCTGTCCAGAGTCATTGTATTGTTGAGATGGGCAGCATATAAATTCAATAAATAATAAATAAGATACATTTGTGGATACCTCTGTTACAAATAGGCATTTTATGTTTTTCAAAGCTTGCTATGAACAGTATATGGAATTCTAATTTACCACATTAACCAATTTGCCTGGGTTTGCTTCTCAGACTGGAGTATAAATCGACTATTCTGGTGGGAGTCATACAATGCCTGAAGCCATAAATTAGCTGACCACATTTTAACTTAGCTACTGCATGAACCCAGACAGTCTGAAGTGAAGTCTGTCCATTTTTAAGAACCAAACACATCCAGTAGCTTTCCTAACAATAATAAGGAAGTGGTTTACCACTGCTGACTTCGAGATAGTGACAGAGAATGGAGTTATGCACATTGCACATATCCTAAGCCCCCATTGGCTGTGAACTCTCACCTCATTCAGAGAATAACATGAAGTGAATTGGAGTTTTGCTACCACTTTATTCAGGACTTTAGTAAAGCAAAACCTCAAATTACTGTACACAAAAGAACTGCAATCACATTCTTGCACATAGAAATACAGCTTTCCTTCAAATTCTACCTAATGTGTGGAGGTGGGGGGGAGGGGGGGAGAAATCTTAACTCTTAAGAGCAGCCCTATTTTTCATTGTGCCCTACATGCATTTGGTTCCTGCCAGAGCAGGGCTTCTGTCCAGACTCTGAATATATTAGGCTCTTGAGGGTCTTTTCCAATGCCTAGCTGAGGTTTTCCATCCTTGGCAGAAAAATAATTGGTGTGGAAATTGCCATTTCCATTGCTGATCCCTGTCCTGCCTCTATTGCACATCATTGCCCCCACCTGATTTCCCTCCAGATTAACAAGCATTGTAGACTAACACATTGTCTCACTTTGAAGCTGCCTTTGGACAGTATTGGGAATAAGGGATAAGTATGGTAGCATTTTAATAAGAGTTCAGCTAAGGCTGGTTTATTCTACCTCATGGTTAGAAATGGGTTGAAGATAATCTCACAGAGACATAACAAAGAAAAGGGAATGTTAGTGGGGAGCATGTACTGTAGGAAAAAAAAGGTTTGAATAACACAGGTAGTTATGAGTTAGCCAAAGAGCACTGGTTTGCGTTCTATTGCTAGTTTTGCTTGGGACCAGAGCGAGACCTATTTTAAAATTATTTGTTTCAAATGATAAATGGAAAAAAACAAAAAGATAAGCTATGTGTTTTTCTAATAGAGGTTAGAATTTAGATTTGCTCCCTTTGGGAAAAGACATAGTTCGCATTTATCATACAAGAGCGCAATGTTGATCTTTGGGATTCTCCATGCTTTATTACAGTAAATGGCAGTGAGTGTTTGAACATCTGCTGCCATTCATTGGAATAAAAGTATGTGCCTCATTAGCAAAGCTGGCTGAGAAGCAAGATTTTTCTACCATGTCTAGGCCAGTATTTCTCTTAAGTGTAGAACAGTAGGATCCAGCAGGTAATTCATTCAGCCACCCATGATTCAAGGGCCAGAAACCACTCATTACCTCAGTCTCCTCCATACTGTGTATGCCTTGACAGTAATTTAAACTCATAATAATAGATCAGTGACTAGAAATTGGTTCACTGAAGCACACAAGATGAAATACAGGTAACATAATTTCTAAAATTCAGAAAACTGACAGCGAACAGGGCTTGAGTTCCCTGTTATTAACCAAACTCATCTTTGTTAGTTTAAAGGAAATTGTGATCTTGCACAAAAAATCCAAAAGAAAAGTGCAAGTCGGAAATAAAAGTATGGATATTAAACAACAGTATCTTTTTGAGTGGAAGATCCTCTAGCCCCTCAATATTTAGAAAAGTCTGTTAAAGAAATTCCTGACCAGATTAGTGCTAAGAGTTGTTATGACATGGAGTACCTGAAACAATTCAAGTGCAAATATTTAATTTGGGATTACATTGTTTGTTCAAAATTTATTTTTAAAAGACCTTTAAATGTAAAGGGGATGAGAAGGCATATGTAAATGGAACTAGAATTGGCTTTTTTTTGTCCAAAAATGAACTGTTTTTTAAAAACTAATCAAATAGACCATTTCCATATTTTTTTTCTGCCAGCTATCTTTGAAACCCACAAATAAATTTCTAACCACTGCTTTCCCAAATCTCTTTGTCTCTTCTCTCAATTTGTTACTTTTATCAAAATCCCTTAGTAGTTCTAGTGAAGCAGCTCCATTAAATTCCTTATAATTCAAAATAATAATAATAATAATCTACATCACTATTTTGGTTTATTCTATAGCTTTTTAAATGTTTAAGTCATCCAATTCTATTTGTCAATTCAATATTTCCCTTCTTAATTGTTTTAAAATCCAAGTTAATCTCTGTTTCAATTTTATTCAATGAAGCTTGTTCCTCTTCAATAACATCGTTTGATTCCATTGCAGAGTTAAATAGCTTGAAACCCAAGCGTCAAATGTTTCCTTTAAAGTAGCCATCTGCTGCCCTCTAATGTCCAAACTTTCAAAGACTTGTTAATCAGTTTGTAATGTAAGCAAAAAAATAATTCTCATGAGAGAGGGTCTTTTTAATTAACGTCAAAATATTTTTTAATTCAAATTCATTTTAATCCTTAATCCATTTACAAAAACTTTCTAAAATCAAAAGTGTAAAAACTTTGGCTGTGAATTGCAAAAAAGAAAAAGTCTTAAAACTGTATATGTATAATTTTCTTGCTTTCTAAATGGATTGAAAAGAAACTCCCAGCAAGGGACAAACTTGCAGTTCTGAAGGTGGTTTTTTTAAACTTTAACAAACAATAAGGGGGGAAAGCTCCAAAGTGATTAAGAAGATGAAGTTTGGTTGAACTTTGAGACCCCCTAAGAGGCTAGATTAATGGTTCAAAGCACAATGGAATCACATGACTCCCAGCTGTTTGCAAGAGACCAGTAAAAGATCATGTTCTGCTATCTACTCACAAAAAACAGCTGTCTGGAGTATGCATAGGTAATTAAATATCTCCCCATCTAGAGAGAATTTTTGGCAGACTGGATCCAGTATCCAGCTGCCTTTCAGCCTTAATGTCTCAGTTTGCCATTCCTCACTGGAAGTGACTTCAAAATACAGGTTGCCTTCGACTTACAACCATAATTGAGCCCAAAATTTATGTTGCTAAATGAGACATTTGTTAAGTGAATTTTACTCCATTTTATGACCTTTCTTGCCACAGTTGTTAACTGAATCACTGCAACTGTTGCATTAGTGACATAGTTGTTAAGTGAATCTGGCTTCCCCATTGATTTTGCTTGTCAGAAGGTTGCAAAAGGTGATCACATGACCCTGGAATACTGCAACCGTCATAAATATGAGTCAGTTACCATGTATCTGAATTTTGATCACCATGGGGATGCTGCAACGGTCATAAGTGTGAAAAATGTCATAAGACGCTTTTTTTAGTGCCATTGTAACTTCAAACAGTCACTAAATGAGCTGTTGTAAGTCAAGGACTACCTGTATTAGCTTTTCTACCATGGGCATAGAGAAAGAAATAGTTAGTTTCCCATCCAATTTACCAGCTTCTTAAGAGCCTCGGTGGCGCAGTGATTAGAGTGTTGTACTGCAGGCCACTTCTGCTGACTATCGGCTGCCTGCAAATCCCACCAGGCTCAAGTTTGACTCAGCTTCCCATCCTTCCGAGGTGAGCAAAATGAGGCCCCAGACTGTTGGGGGCAATACGCTGACTCTGTAAACCACTTAGAGAGGGCTCTAAAGCAATATAAAGCTGTATATAAGTCTAAGTGCTATTGTTATTGCTATTCTTCCTTGAGCCATAGAGAAAAATCTGCCATCAGCTCCTTGAGCTGCAAACAAATTTTCAAACGCCTCCTTTATGCTGTCCTAAAAAGGGATTTATCAATCCTTTCATTCCCCATCATTCAGTCAGAACTGAAGAATTCTTGGATAAGAAGAGAAACATTTTCAAGGAAAAAACCAAGAAAATCCAGTTGCCATTTGGAAAAGCATCTTTGGAACAACCATGATCTGGATGACTGAATATCTCCATAAGTGCTCCTTATTGAATGCCTGATTGCTATGTGAAAGGGAAGGCTGGCAATCAGTAGAGCGATCATTACCATCTGCCTGCCTGCTTCCCTGCCACAGAATGATACCGCCCTGAGGTAGCTGAACCCTTGGTTAGATGACAACATGCACAACACAGGGATTTGAATGAATGGATGTATATTTGTAGCCTGTAATTTGGCAATCACTCTTTTTTTCTTCCTCCAATTTTATAGACTATAAAACGGAAGGAGGAATTAAAAGATGATAAAGAAATAGAAAACATTTTCAGAAGACTTTTTTCATTATTGAAATATTGTTGATCATCCATAGACAAAAAAAACATAGTTTCATCTATTGTGGTTAAGTGAATTTACCACTGGTGGGTGGGCTTTCTCAAAGATAAACCATAATTCATAGTTAGGTTTATGCCAGATACCCAAACTTCCCCTTTGTGCTGCTTTTTAATTGAAGGCTTTTGAAAATGAGTGTATAAGCAACAGATTGGCTGCACGTATTGTCAACTCTGAAGCGAACTTGCTGTGGCCACTTTGGAGGCTCCAGGGTTGCCATATTCCAAAGAAGGGATTGGGAGGGAGGACATAGTTAGATGGGGGTTTTGTAGCCAAAACAAAATAGTTCCCATGGGAATCAGGATCATTCTAACAGGTGGCTGGAGAAAGGAGGAGTTAAGTAGCCAGGCAACTGGCACCTTGATTGGACAATGTGACTGATTGTTTGGGCAAAGGGGGAACTTTCACTTTTTAATCAGGTGAAAACCGCAGGATCTTTCAGGCAGTTTTCACCAGCTGTGCCAATATGATGTCCAAAACTGTCCTTTGAGGAATCTGCCTGCCTCAGAGTTCTTCTTTCTTTGACATATATCTGATAACCATGTCAGTACATGCTCCAAATGACCTCCCCAAATGCTGGAAGTAGTCTTCTAATTATATTTTAAATATGCTCAATACATTGCTTGTTTTGAATTACTTTTCCTTCAAGCCTCATTATGCCTGAAGGATAAAGAAAGCCCACTGCCACTCATAGTTACTTCTCTCACCCTTTCCCCAAGCCCCCACCCCACCCCTAGGCTCTGAAATCCTTTTAAGTGAGGTTTCTAGGTACCTTGAAACTGAGACATTCTGCTTGGAAAAGTGTGAGTTTTCCAACACAAAGTAGGGAACCTTCTACAGTATAATCAAGGAATTGGCTGAAAGTTAACTTCCCTGCTAGTGCAAAAATCTATTGCATTTTGGAATCCATTAGGTAGTTCATTCTTCTGTTTCTGCTTCTCCTGTAATCATGTTTTATGATTCATGTTTCTGTATCAGAAGCTGGTTCTAAAACAAACTTTAAGATAAGGTATGAGCTGGGAGAGGTTTGAAAAATTATTGGCTAGAGGACTACACATTTTTTAAAAAAAAATGGGACTTCAGAGATGCAATCAAACATCCCGGAATTGACTGTAATATTTATAATAGCAGATTCATGTTATTTCACAGGCTACTTCCAAAAACATCCTTGTCATTACCTCCATGGCCTGAAATCAAGCTACCAGATCCAGCAGAAGAGGCAGAACATCATAGAGGTAAATAATTTGTACTCTCTCAAAAAAGTAAGGTATGCCACTTCTGTGTGTTTCATTTTGATATTGTCACTGCCTCTCATTTGTTTCTGGTTTTGATTTAATAAAGACACGTAATCATTAGCACAGAATATAACAGAACCAGAAACACAAGCGACACTAGCATTAGTGAAGTTGTCTTCAGGGGTTTCATACAGAAAGTACTGTAACTAGATTTGTCTTCTAGCTATTGACATGGTGTACCCTGTTAGCCAATGCAATTACTATTAACAGACTGTTATGTAGTCAATGTTGCCTACTTAGAGACCCAAACCTACCTCCTATGATTCATAAACCCAAAGAGAAAGCCCTCACTGATTGGTGCTATGTCCCATCCAAGAATGTGAATGAAAGTGTGTCTTTTTTTAGACGTGAATAGTGGCCATGCAGCCTCTGGAAATGATAGGTTTTTAGTTCAAGAATCAAAACACCATGCTACACCTTCATGCTTTTGAACTCATGTGTTTTTCAGGACAATGCCAGCCCAAGAAATAGTGCTATAGCCATCAATCTTCACACACACTGATTTTGAACACTGGGGAGGGGGAGGGGTATGTGAGGATGCTTTTTGTAGATTTTAGCTCTGCATTTAACACAATACTTCCACATAGACTAGTGTCTAAAC
>JANHFL010009421.1:263971-275054 GCA_032468155.1 Oxyrhabdium leporinum | reverse complement strand
TGTGTTTTATTTTTATAGTCATAATGTACACTGAAGATGGCATTTAATTTCATTGTACAAGGTGCAATGACAATAAAGTAAACTAAAGTAGTGCAGCTTTTGTGAGGAGATGCTCACAAATCAAGGTGCCTATGGCTCTGCCTATACTACGGCAGCAAACCTTCCTGGCTTTAGACCCAAATCAGTGTGCATTTCCCCTTATCTTAAAGTTTGCTTTAGAATCAGTTCTTTTTAAAGTATAAGAAAAGCAGCACTATAGATGCTATAATAGGGCTATTCATCCAAGGCAATTATTCTCCCACACTCATCGCAATACATACATTTTATTTAGAGAACTGTGGTGGTCTATCATTTAAAATGTTCCCAACTAGGAGTGGGGAGACCCAGGTTCTACATCTTCAGCCATAGAAGGAACCACTCATTTCCTCTCAGCCTAAATTATCTCAAGTCTTGTTGGGGTGTGTGTGTGTGTGTCAGATGAAGGAACAGTCTAGGTATCATTTTGAGCTTCTGAACAAAATGTGGGATATTACTCTAATAAATAAATTTAATTAGTCAATAATTAACTTTAACTCACTTACAAATTTTCTTCCAGAGATTGTACAAAATGTGAATGACTTAATTGCCACTGGGCAATATGGAAGACTGTTTGCAGTTGTTCACTTTGCCAGTAGACAGTGGAAAATAACCAGTGAAGACTTGATTTTAATTGAAAACCATATACCTGCTGAATGTGGAGACAGAATCAGAATGGAAAAGGTAGGCTTCATGTTAGCAATCATTTTTTCTCCCTATGTTAATCCGAAAGATTACTTTGCCATAAATGTATCATTAAATCAGCGTAACACACACACACATCTGCCTCTGTTTCACCATGTCATTAGCTACCTGTTAGCATCTCCCACAGGAATGCATGTTCTGTGACAGGGGAGTAAATACTGTAGTAGAAGCAGGTAGACAGAGCTAAAAACATTGAAGAATGACTTCTGGGAGCAATTTGTGAGAACATCAAAATGGTTTTCTGCTGATGGCTAGAGAGAAAAAGATGATCAGGAACCCTTTTAAGATTCAAATGGCATTCCAAGGAGAAAAAGAATTAAGTGGTAAGTGATGAGCTGTGGAAGAAAAGTTGCTGATGGACCCGTGGGTGTTGTTCAAAGGCAAGATAGGAGTGGAGAAGTATTAATAGCCATCTTACCTGTTTCTACTAACCCAGGCTTTTATCTAAGCTTCCATTTCTTTATATTCAAGTTAAATAATGCATACAGTGTACCTCAGTTTCCCCAAGGTTAGAATTTCTGTGCCTCTTACTCTATTATTCTAATTTGTTTCTCTTACTTTGTCCTTTTCTTACTAGTGCAAGTTCCTTTAGCTGCTGCCGAAACTCTCAATCAGCCAGTGCAGTGTTGTGTGTCCTTTGGTGTCAGATACTGACCTATACCTCCCTTCTAGTGCTACAGCTCCCTATTGACAACAATTAGATCCTCTGTTATCCTTCTTTGGTCGTGATTTTCATGCTACCACCAACCCCATTGATTTTTCAAGGTTTTAGAGCCTCTAACTCTTCTCGCTTTGCCAATACGTGTAGTCCACGGGTAACAACCACAATTGGGACTGGCAATTTGGTCATTAAGCAAAGCAGTCACTAAGTGAAACCATGATTGTACTTATGATCTTACTTCACCTTTCCTTTGCTTTACAGACTTATGGAGTCCTTAAATGTGAGGATTGTTGGTAAAGTCATTTTTTCCTCACTGTCGTAACTGAACAGTCGTTAAATGAGGCAGTTGCTAAAGAGAACCACCTGTGCTACTTGCCACACAGTTTTCAGCCCCATCCACTTTGCCTTATTAAGGTGACTCACAATGTCAGATCATGTGAGTTGAGACCTCAGTTTTAGCTGCTTTCTCCAGGAATTCCAGAATAAGATTTATTGAAAGCAGATTACAGCCTTTTAAAACAATTGAGCAGCACGTGTTGACATATAAAGACATTTTAATATATAAATAATTTCAAATCCTGCTATCCAGGTTTCAGCATCTTCCTCTGACCAATCTGAACACACCCAATACACAAAAAACACTAACAGCTGTTATCATAGTAGACCATGTTTGTCAAACTCACGGTATCACATTGCTGTTACGTGATGTTTCGCAACGTTTTTCCCATTCGTTGAGCTGGGATGGGCGTGGCCTGCACGTGACGCATCCGGCCCACAGGCCGCCAGTTAGACACCGCTGTAGTAGACAAAGTATTGTCTTCAGTCTGAGAACTTTCTCAACACTAAGGCACCTTCTAAAAAGTGAACACCTGACTTCATTCAAACAACTAATTCTGACTTCATTAAATTTTGGGGGTTGGAGGAAATAATTTACTTCTCTTTGTTAGCTTATGTGGGCATTTCACTTTTGAAAATTGATGTCTCCATGTCCCTGTTGCACTATAAAATATACTTACTTTGATTTGGGTTTAGCCTGTTCCCTCTGTATACTTTGGAGAACCCCTCACATCAACCCCAGCCATGTTTTGTAGGGGCTAAAATCTCAGTTATTATTTGCCTAATTCAAACCAGACTACTTAGTGTCATCTTTTAGACAGGACTTCCATGCATGGGATCTTTTTTAAGTGATTTATTCTGCTCCTATCCAGACATGTTTTAATTATACATTGCCGTATACATCTGCTCTGATTTGTAAACATAATTCTGATGCATAATTCAATGCCCAGACTAATCCACTTAACAATAAAACAGCCTGGATAATTGTAGATTCATATAAAATAATACAAGATGCCACTGACATGCCACTGTATTGTCTTGCATTCTGATGAAATATTACAATTTGGAATAATTTAGCAATGGAAAGAACTTTTCCTATAATCTGCTCCTTTAATTTTCATTTTGAAGAGACATCTCTGGAAATTTATGCATCATTTAGCTCAGTAACATAACATGTGTGAAATAGAAGGAAATCTTGCAAAAAACTATCATGGGAGCATGAAATTTTGCTGGCTGGTTAGTGAAATTAACAAAAAGTCTGCACTAACATTTCACAGTTTGGCACTTCTCCAGTATGTTGGGATCATAATTTCCAGAATTCTCAGACAACATGGCAAATGGCGAGGAATTCTGGAACCACCAAGCCCCAGTGCATCTGGAGAACAGAAAATACATGATTTTTTTTTCTTCCTAGTATTTTTCTACAAGTGCAGGGTCCACTTTTTTTTCAAATCAACCAAGTGTTGATCCATTAATTACAAGAGGAAATGACCGACCAGCTTGTCTCCCAAACCTGACATGATGGGCTGAAAGAGGTTAACTGGCCCAAAGTTACCCTGTCAGCTTTCAAGTCTAAGGTGGGACTAGAACTCACCGTCTCCCGATTTTTAGCCTTGTGCCTTAGCAACTAGACCATGATATTCATGGTCCCATCAAGAAGCTCTCTGTACTATTTCCTTCAGATTGATTCTGAGCTGTCTGAACACCAGGAACAAACCGGTGTCCAGCAAGATGATTTTCTTCCTTCTTTTCAAAATGTGTGGTTATCACTACAGCACTGAAAGAAGTCATGTCATGCATGAAAACAGTGAAGTTTGCTATCACTTATTGTCTTCTCTTGGATGTTCCAGAGATGTGGGGAAAATAACGTAATTTTTGTCCCAAATGGTATTTATTTGGCAATCCCCTTTTTCATCCTGGTCATTCAACTACCAGGGTGAGAAAACCAAAGTGCAGATTTAAGGGTGCATCTTCCACGATTGCCTTGGTAACGTTCTGACATATTTTGTAATATGATGATTAACATGCATTATTTACTTCTGTTCCAGGTACTGTTGGTGGGGGCCGATAACTTCACACTGCTGGGAAAGCCTCTCCTGGGGTAAGGCATGCTTTGGGGTCATTCAGTCATGCTGAATCTTTTCAGAGTCATGTGCACTGGGCTGAAAAGGAGTTCGAAAGGCTTTTGAAAGGATTCTACCAAGCACTCAAAAGCAGCTGAGGAAAGATGTGTGCAGAAAAGAAGGGAATTGCCGTAGTAACTCCATTGTATTGAGGCCATCCTTAAAAAAAGCAAGTTGAAATAGTAGAGAATTGCAGTTAGAATCCAAGAGGGAGAGAAAAGAAGAACTTAAGTATTCAAGGATCTGGGGGCTTCATATCTGTAAAAGCCTACAAATTTATCCTTACCAGGGAGCATCAAAAACCCATGTTTCTTATTTTTCTGTTCCTTTCAAGCTCTGATGTAAAACTCTGAGTTAAAAGAAACCATTGAATACAAAATCCATTATGGACTTATATATGCACATCATTTCAGTTTTATGGACAGGAAACAAAAAAAAGGAATCTTTATTTTAGAATTTTGCTTTAAAAAGCTGATTAAAAATGTGGTGTCTGTTGCCTTAGTATACTGAACACAATCTCATTCACCGTGTTTCCTTGTTCTGAAACATTCCTTCATAGACCAGGAATCGTCCACTTTGTTTTAATTTCCTGGAGAACAAGTTCCCTTCTAAAATCATAAATGTATATTTCAAAATATTATTGTAATCTGCTGTTTTCTGGTATTATTTCTTTGATACTATCTCTATATATGCTTTGTGTTATTGTTTGTTTTGTAAGCTACCTTGAGAAAGTTCTCTGAGAAAATAGTATGCAGTAAATAAATAAATTGTAATTGCTTTAGAAATGTTTCTATTGCCATTGCTTAATTTTTCAAAGGAAATATCTATTTATTAGGAAGTAAGCAGGGATTGTTTTTTTTAATCTCTCAATTTGTTATAAAGAAAGGACCTAGTCCGCGTGGAGGCCACTGTTATAGAGAAGACTGATTCTTGGCCAAGAGTTAATGTGAAGTTCCGTCGAAGGAAGAGTTATGAGATAAGAAAAAGTAAGATGAAAAATATACATATTTTTTTTATCTAAACCCCTACTAAACCAAATAATTGCTGTAATGATTGAAAGAGCTGTACATAAAAGGGGAAAAATGAATTTGAGTTTCAAGAACTACAACACAAATATCTCCCTTTCTTTTTTGCCATTTTAAAAAGATAAACTATCATTTTTAGTTTTAGCAACATAGCAAATATAGCTTCTTGTTGCCCCCTGTCAGCTTTTTTTTATTGAGGCTATAATTCTTTGATTTATTTTGATTTATTATATTTATTGAGAAAATGTATATGGCTGCCCCATTCACGGTAACTCCAGAAAGCTTACAGAAATAAAATTGGAATAAACCTTCAATCTCCTGGCAACAACAGTCAGATCACTTGATGGGCTCCATATCACCTGGGGTCCCCAGGCATGCTGGTAGACCCATGACTTCAGGGCCTTTCAAAAGAATATCAAGGTGGGGGCCAATCTTATCTCTGCAGGGATGATGTTCCACTGGGACGGAACTACCATCAAGAAGGCCCTTAATGGAGGGAACCCATAACATACCCTTCCTTCCCATTCTTGGGAGTTGGGTAAATGGTCCTTTATGTAACTTCCTAGTAGTTTCCTATTCAAAAATTAAGATTAACCCTACTTAGATATCAGAAATCAGCCAACGTTGCATAGTTGCTGTTAGCTTGCTGGACTTTTAACATAGTACCCTTTAACTATATCTGGTTTAGATTTAACTGAATTTTACAAATTTTAAAGCAAGGCAATTCCTTTCCAATAGCTCCAAATCTTGCATGTGATTCCATAATATGTTAACAAGGTTAAACAATGTATTTTAACAAATACATTTAACGATGTATTCTTCCAAAGTGATGGTTTATTTCTCAATGCCACAAACAAGCAACCTTTAAGATGTATATCCTGTGATCAGTCATAGAATTATTTAGCTCTTTTTGGCAAGTTATAAAGTAATTCACTTGTAACGCCAAGTCCTGAATTGAATTTCCCCCCTTTTTTTTTTCAGTTGTCACTCAGCCGCAAACTGTTCTCCGGATAAATTCCATTGAAATTGCTCCTGTTCTGTCATGATGGATTGGTTTGTAACATCTTGGGAGCATTAAGAAAATAGAAAATGTTCATGTTTTTTAAAAAAAATATTATAATCATTATTGTTGCCATCACCAAATATCTTCATTGCTTGTGTACTTTTTATTTTTTAAATTAAAGTATTATAAACAAAACAAAATTAAAATAAAATCAAGACAATATATAGCTGTAATCAGTATTATACACTATTTAATAAAAACAATGAATCTGTTATAAAAAATATCAAATATATTAGTACAATTAAGATCATCCAATTAAAATGCTTGTGTTTTAAGGTTTCAAACTGATAAAAAAATACTAGCATCAAATTTCCAGAGAGCATTTTTAATAGCTGTGATTCCATAGCCAGAAAGATTCTCTATTATTTTGCACTGAGGCTATGTTTGGACATAAACTAAGGGGTCTGTGACAATTTGCCATGGCCAATTCACTGTGGGACAACTCAACCTGGGACAATTCAACACCGTATTAATCATTTCATTCAGTTATTTTAATATTGGTGACCACCTTTTCATCGAAATTATAGTATTTCTGGATTGACTTTATTTTATTATTATTGGCCACCGTTCCATTGAAATTAATTTAACTTTTGTATTTGTTGAATTGTCCTGTGATGAGTTCGCCGTGGTGAGTTGGCCATGGCAAGTTGGCCACTGTGAGTTGGATGTGGTGAGCTGTCCCATTTTCTAAACTGGACATAGTCTGACCATGGTTTAGAGGAGGAGGATAGTACTCATGGCCAATTGCTGGTTTGTTTTTTCCATTTCTTGTATCAATGCTCAAAAGAAATGAGCAGAGTATAACAAACCCCAAATAAGGTAAGATTATACAACTATGTGATGGTTAATAAATGCCAGGATTCACAAAGTGATTTAAAACTTTGATTTAAAACTGAAGTTTTTGCCAAACATCATGGATTGTTTTTTGGAACAGGTTTGTATGTCACTCAAACAAAGAATAAGTAAGTTACAGGATAGCTCCCCATTACAGTACAAGTGAATAGTGTTTTGATATACTTGGGGACGAGCTTCCCACAGAAACTCTGATAAAGATTCCGGCAGTGTTACCTATCAGCAAATTGGAGCTGAGCTCCATTAAAAAGCAAATGGTGAACAATATATATAATACTTCATTGTTCATTTATCATAGCATCTATTGTTATAAGCCCCTTTGCAAGTACCATTTAGTATTTAGTACCATTACTAAATATATATTAATTTCGGATTTAGATATGTACTCCTATTTTCTCCTTAAACTGACTCTCTTCAGGTAGTCTTTGACTCACAAGCACAATTGGGATGGGGATTTTGATCATAAAGCCCACCAGTTGTAAGTCAAGGCACCCACATGATTGGACCTGATTTTACAACATTTTACGGTGATTGCTAACTGAATCGTATGAACCTATTTTTCCAAACAGCCAGTTTTTGCTGGAAACTGGCAAAAAATTTTTCGCAAATTGTGATCACATGACTTGAAAATGCTGCAACCGGTTCTAAATGTGAACTAGTTGCTAAGTGCTTGAAATGCAGTCATGTGACTGAGGGGCACTAAAAAAATTTCGGCTGCCAGAAGTGATTTTACAGTATTCAGAAGTATTCAGAAGTTTTCATATTTAACAATGTAATTCTACCAGCTCTTACAGTATTTATTAGAACTGATTTGTTCCCATTAAACTGCACTAGTGTATCCTTAGTGTATCTGGGACAATTTAAACGTTCAAACTGTGGTGCCAATATCTCTGGGAACTGAGGACCTTTACACACAAAAACTGAGAAACAGCTAAGTACATCTGTATTTGGTTTATTTTTTTCAGTGATATCAATAAGGAGAGAATAGATTACAAAAATTGTGTTGATAAAGCTTGTTAATTTTTCACTTAAACAACCATGGGTTTTTTTAATGGATCAGCCCATTTCCATGGCTTTTTTTCTTTTAAAATATTTATATTCATTGATTTTATATAACTAATAAAGCAATTCATAAGGGTTTTTTTAATATGTGAACCTGCTGACTTAGATTTTAGGTCTGGTTCATAGTAAATTCTCATGCCTATTGCTCAAAGACTACAGCATGAGGAGATGGTTGGTTTATCAATGGACCATCGCTAATTTAAAAGCAAATTTTTCATATTCTCTTATTATGCAGGCTTCGCATTGAAGCTGGTTTGCACATTTTGTTGCCAATCAAAGGTACAGAAACAGCTGTCACTGGAGTTTTTAGATAAGACTGCTGTAACATGCTATAGAAATTGAATAAATAAATAAATAAATAAACAAACAAACTTCCTCAGAGACATATAAAGAGTTATACATATGCAAAGAGAATCATAGCTCCAGAATTCTAGAAAATATCTGTGTGAATCTGTTTTAGTCCTAGAGTAACTGGACAAAAGTAGAATTGGATTTGCGTCTTCTGCCTTTGCAAATCTCTGAAATGAGTATTGCAATGTGACAAACACTGCTTTGACAAACGTGAGGTTTGACATCACAATGATAAAAGGTTTTTAACTTTGAGGCATGGCTTTTAAAAAAGGACAATCCATTCCTAATCTCATAATATTGTTGATAGTTGATATTAATATTAATATTCATACAGTGTTTCATACAAGCAGTGTGATAGCCTAGTGGTGAAGATGCTCGCCTCCCACTCAGAAGGTTGAGAGTTCAATCCTAGGTGGCAGCAGATGTTTCTCTCCTATGGTGCAAAGAAAGAATATTTGCTGCAAACTCCGCATGGTGTCAGGAAGGGCATCCGGCCAGTAAACACTCAACTCCATCCAGTCATCCCAAATCTATCCCAAATTAAGAGATTCTAGGGTTGTATAAAGATATTTTGTGCAGTGTTCATACATAATATTTCATTCATTTTAACTATACTAAGAAAAATAATCACATAAATCAATACCCTTACATTACAAGTAGAAGGCTCAGACCACTTTAATGCTTTGCAAACTTACTAGGAAACATTATGTTTAAATCACTAAGACTGGCTTCTCTGTGGATTTCTTGGGCAATTTAGTTCACAAATGAGTACAAAAGGAGGGATTCCTGAACTACAACGAGTCAGGCTTTTAATGCCAGACCTCTTTATCTACCAACTTATTTTTCTCCATGTCCCATCTTTATTACACTTCCATAAACTTACTAAATTGTACTACCAAAGAGATAAAGTATACATGAGATAAAACAGCATCAAAATGACTATATTCACATGGCACCCCAAATGAACTTCTAATTAGGTCCACATCATTTGAACCTGGACTGTAGACCAAATAATGGTTACCATGGAATAATTTAGTTGTAGTTGGAATCAAGGTTTGTAAAAGGTAAATAAGTAAAAGTTTCCTCAGATTGATCTTGTTTACATTAATCCTTATTTTATCTGGAAATTATTTTAAATGGAAAGGTCAATCAGAAAGTTAATCTTGCTTTCTAGACACAAAGATAGGCAGCTGTAGAGGAACTTTTTGACCCATACATCTCTGCTGCTTCTTTTGAAGCTTCTTTTGATTTTGAAGTCAGTCAAAATTTCATATGTTGTCTGGGTTACATTCATTCATCATAATTAATTCTTAGTTTCTCATGCATCTATAAGAAGCCACAATGAGAGACATGATAAGATTCACACCATTTCTTCAATGATATGATGCAAGGACATCCTTCCCCTCTTCTCTATGGATGCCATTTTATCATGTGAATGCAGCTGGTTTTTTATTAAGATTTCTGAGCATACACAGTGTCTGTTTCATTCTTCTGTTATTTGGAAGTGCACTTGTTCCTACTCAGCAGCAACACTTTATAATATTCTTTGGATTTGTATTCGAGCAGGGGTGTTAAACTCAAAGCCCACGGTCTGGATCTGGCCCACGGGGTGCTTAGTCTGGCCCATGGGGCTGACTTGGAAACAGTGAAGAGCCGATCCACGCAGCCCTCCTGAGCTCTGTTTTCACTGGCAGAGGGTTGCAGGAGGTCGTTGCAGCCGAAAACGGACCTCGCGAGGGCCACGCGTGGCCCTCCCAAGCTCCATTTTCACTGGCAGAGGGTTGAAGGAGGCTGTCGCAGCAAAAAAAGGACCTCGGGAGCCCATTTTTGCTTGCAGAGCGCTTGGGCCGCCATAGGCCCCCCAACATGAGTGACGTTGAGCTGGCCACGCCCACCCCGGGCCCCCGAGGTCAAACACAACCCTGATGCAGCCCTCAATGAAATCGAGTTTGATACCCCTGTATTAAAGGATGCAGAACGATGACACTAGAGAGAGATCTGCAAATCACCTTCTATACTATTTACACCATTCTGCATCTGAATTTCAAGTTATGTGTTGAAAGGAGCAATGAAAAGAAAATCTGGCAGACTGCAAGACTGATGAAAATGCAGGCAGTCCCTTTAGATTTTTCTAAGAATTTGCCAGAGAGTCATCAATATTTGACTCAGTTGGATCAGGATGAATAGAATTTTCTGTTCATTATTTAACTACTGCTCAAAGTTGAGCTTACATTTTTAAACAAATTATGGTTTTCACTCAATTTTTATTGAATGTTCTTTTGTGTTATATTCTTTTGCTTTTGCTACCAAAAACCTGCAAGAAATGAATGCAAGCAAGGGTTAATTAAAAGTTATTCTGCCACAGAGGCTTTTGCGAAAAAAATATATCTGGTTGCTCAGGAGCTTAAGATAATCATAGCTCAAATTAAGGAGAACTGCTTTCTGAGAATAATTATAAGATTTATGGACAACTTACAGGCCACAATAATGGATAATAGCATTAATAAGGTATTTAATTATCCATTCTGTGTATAATTAAATTATGTGGTGACATCTTGTCTCTAGAACTTCCCTTTCTTTAAACACAGCAGCCATCAAATCTTCCATCCTGAAATAAGCAGACATCAACTAGGTTTTGGAGTGACTTATTGTCAGATAAGTGGCCCTAAGCTCCTAGCTCAATAGCAATAGCACTTAGACCATCTACTGCTCCATAGTGCTTGACAGCACTCTTTGAGAGGTTTACAATGTCAGCCTATTTATTTATTTATTTATTTTTACATTTATATACCGCCCCATTCCGAAGACTCGGGGCGGTTTACAGCTTATA
>JANHFL010009421.1:233280-249115 GCA_032468155.1 Oxyrhabdium leporinum | reverse complement strand
GTGCGTAGGGCATCCCGCTCCAGAAAGGGGCGCAACTGGCGCACCAGGCGAACCTGGTGGAAAGCCCCCCTGGCGATATGTGATCGTTAGCTAATTATTATAGCTTATTGAACATATCCTGTTTAAAACAAATCACATGATGTGTGAAACAACCATTGAGTTGCTACTATAGGTAGTCTTCAACTTAAAACATTTCATTTAGAAGTTACAATGGCACTGAAAAAAAATGGCTTATTACCATTTTTCACACTTACAGCCATCACAGCATCCCCATGGTCACGTCATCAAAATTCACACACTTGGCAATTAACTCGTATTTATGACGGTTGCAGTGTCCTGGGGTCATGTGATCATCTTTTGCAACGGCTGACAACAAGCAAAGTCAATGGGGAAGCCAGATTCTCTTAACAGCTGTGTCACTTAACAACTGTGGCAAGAAAGGTTGTAAAATGGGTTGCAAAACTCACTTTACAAATGTCTCACTTAGCACCAGAAATTTTGGGCTCAATTGTAGTTGTAAGTCAAGGACTACCTGTATTCAAATATATTTTTGATCATTAAAATGTTACATTAGAGAAACAAGGCAAAATGTATTTTCAAGTTCTTTTACTCTTGTTAATTCTATTCAGAGAAGTAAACCCTATCTAATATTTAATTTGGTCCGCACATTGCTCAAGTACGGTTTAATAATGATTCATTAAATAAACTGCAATAAGGATTTGCACAACACATTAATCCACAATCAAATGTGCAGTGTTTTCTATAAAATAGACCAGTGGGATTAGTATTTGAGATGGGCAGTAAAAGTCCCGTCCTTCAGTTTGGCTGAATTGTATCAGCTGGATAGAAAAGAGTCTAAAGGTAATGATAAATCATTACCAATGGAATCACTGAAAATAGAGAACAATGATCCTTTCTGCAAAACCCCTAGTTTTGAGGTGGTCAATTTGGTAACTGCTTGTTCCCCATAAAAATTGGTTCTTCATTGTGAAAATAGTCAGGTTATAGCAGAAAATGGGCATATTTAGAATAAAAGCTGTACTTTAAAACATCCATTGTTTTTAGTAAGTTGAACAGTACATTTCCCCCATTACCAATTGTAAATCATCAAATTTAATTTTAACCTACTAAAATCAGCTGAGAGTCAGTTTGGTGTCTCGGTTAGAGATCATGTGTTCTTGCCCTTCCCTCAGGCACAAAACCATCTGGGTGATCTTGTTCCAGTCGCTCTCTCTTAGCTCTAGAAAGGGGACAATAGGAAACCACTTCTGAAATCTTGCCAAGAAAGCTGCAGGGACTTTGCAGACAGTGTTGCCAGTAGTGAGTGCTGATTTGAAGGCACCAAAATTATTATCATCCAATTCTGAAAAGGGCTGCTGAAAAATGCCTTTGCAGGCCACACACAACTGCAGACCAGATACCAGTGCTTTAGGACGATTCTACAAATTGAGGGATTGTGGTAGCTGACCAGTATCTGGAGAGCCTCAGGTTCCTGTGTCTAAAACCATTCTGTGATTGACATATGCATGCACACCATTTATCTGTGCTCATTGGAAATCCTTTTGGTTTGATTTTATTTATTTTTTTGCCCTCCATGAGATCTTCCAACAGGAACAAAAATGGGATTGTGCTCAGTTTTGGCATCTTCACCCTCAACTCCTTCCTTGTAATGTTGCCTTATGTTGCTTTCTCTTGACATTTCTAATCAGTTTAATTGGCTTGCCTTCTTAATAGAAACTCATGCACTTTCAGTTTGGGAAGTTGCCTAGTTCCCACTGTGGAAGCAGAGCACTTCCCATAACTCCAGGCTGATTTATTCTGTGGTCTTGCCCTTTACCAATAAGTCCATAAAGATGGAGATAATTACAGGCTGCTACATTTTGTACGTAATACTCTGGTTTTACTTATATATGGCACAGTGTACCATGTGTTGTCATCTGATATCTATTTCTAGAAACTTCTTTAATTAACGTTGACCTTCATTACCTTTGCTTGATTCTTCCTAGTAAACCAGCAAGCTATTAAGATGTAACGTAGAGCAGCAATTCCACAGTAAACTGCTGATGTAATTGTGTGGGATGGTGTGGGATGGTGATTTGGGGTCTGTTCCTTATTTAGTTGCTATCATGGTGTGTAGGTAGATATCTGTGCCCTTCTTTATGTCTGAATTGACTTTGTGAAGCAACTGTTTGTAATTGGCCTTTCCTGTAACCGTATATTGTCCTTTAATGTTTCTTATAGGAAATGTTCTAGCAAAAATGGAGAGAGAGAGAGAGAGAGAGAGAGAGAGAGAGAGAGAGAGAGAGAGAGAGAGAGAGAGAGAGAGAGAGAGAGAGAGATATTTATTATGCTTTGTTTACTTTGTTATAGTGGCTTAGGGCCTTCGTTTCTGTCTCTTTGCTTGATCCCAGTGATCAGATACACTTCTATGGTTAGGGTATTTGAAATAGGCAGGGGTGGGATTCAAAAACTTCAGCAACGTGTTCGCTGCCCAGATGGGCATGGCCATGGTGGCCGTAGCCTAGTTGGCCTCCTGCACCATGTTGGGGGGGGGCATTTTCACTTTCCCTGGGGTCTGGAAGCTTTCTTTGAGCCTCCGGGAGGACGAAAACAGCCTCTCCCCCCCCCCCGGCTTTGGATGCTCAGGGAAGATTGCAAGTTGCTCAGGTTAGTCTCCTCCAGCCCCTCTTTTCTTGGATTCCTCATTGGCAACCCATGCACCTTATGAGCCTCATGCACTCTCCCCAGCTACTCATGTACCCTCTACTACCCAGCAGTAGCCAACCCAAGCTCCTTTGAGCTCAAGCCATGCCTCACTAACCATCTGCGCCCCCTTTTGCTTCCTCTCTTACCTGGCCACTCACTTTGCTTTTTGGAAGCCAACAGGTAATTATGAGGAGGTGGTCACTTAATAACCCACATTCCTCACTTAACAATGGCAACAGGGGCTGCGGGGATTGCTGTTGCTAAGCAATGTGGTCACATGACATCATACTTTATAACTTGACTGTTTCATGACAGAAATTCCAGTCCCAGTTGCCATTGTAATTCAAGGTCTACCATAAAGAAGTAGCTTCCAATCTTCTTTACAGTGGTTATGAATGCATTTATATTTTATCCCCTCTGTCATTTATATTATGGTTCCCATCTTTCCATATTCTACCTTTTCTAAGCATCAACCCATACATCACAAGCTGTTGTTTTTTTCATTTTCAGCAAAAAATCTATAAGGAGTTTCTAGTCTCTAATAAATGCAGCTGTTATCTAAAAAAAGAAGAGATGTGGCTGCCTAAATGATTAGCAGAGATGCTGCACCCGTGCAAATTCCAAAGTGTATCTTCCAAATAATTTAGAAGTGCACAGTGATAATATATATTATAGCACTTTAATTTGAAACAACTTAAAATAAGAAAGTTAGCTTTGTTATTCCAATTGCAAGTATGCAATATATTCATATATGTATGTACAGACACATGCATATCTAGGGTCACATTATTAATAACTTTGGTGTGGCCCTTTAAAATTGGCTTTATATTGTTTAAATGGTTGCATTTAGTTTTGTAATTGCATTTATTAGGTTGTTTTTATATTTATATTTTAAGTTTTAATTATGAGAATGTATTTTAATTATGAGCATGTGTATATATATATATATATATGTATATATATATGTATATCTTGGGTTCCCAGAAGTTTGGGAAGGCTGGAAACGGACCCATTTCCAGCCTCCAGAGAGCACTTTTAAAATTCATATCATTCGATTCAGATAGCTTTTCTGATAAATTGTGTTTTTTATAAGTTTCTCCATCTATCAACATTGACAAATAAAATTATGTTAGCTAATTGTGGGGTAAAATTGATGAAAGGTTAGTCAATGGTTTTTCCTTCTCCTGAGAGAAACTCATCTCAATTCTCATGCTCAGATTTTGAGTATACAATAAATCTTGCACTTGTGGTTTTTAAAATTCTGCTTGCTACCTTTTGTCTCTTAATATAACATTATACAAAACACATCTAAAAGAGCATATGTTTTACAGTATAAACAAATAATATGTTTTATAGTTAATCTCCATGGGCTTTCTCATAAGGTAGCAAAGCAAACATGTTTATATAAATTGTTTTTGGCAAATGCTAAAGGAAATCTAGAATCAACTTTTTGACTATCTTGGCTTTAAATTTTTAAATGAATCTTGTTTTATAATGTGGAATTCATGGAGTGAAATATGATTTTCAGAACGTCTATACTAAACGTCATATACAAAATTCTGCTTTCATTGTATCAGCTTGAAAGCCACTGCTGTGAAATGTAATCAAGACACAATGTGAGGAGGGTAGAGGAATGCCTTTAAACTCGGAGAAATGTAATTACCCTTTCTCTGTACACAACTCTAGCACTTCAGGAATATGTGCCTCCCAATTAAGAACCAGTTGTACTTAGAATTGTAGGCATGTATTTATTCGATTTACAAAGCAGTTAACAAAAATTAAAATACAGAATATAGACTAGAATGCTTAAATCGTTGTAAAATTAATTGATAGCTTAAGAAAGAAAAGGAAATAAGTCTTGCCTGCTCTTCTGAAGATTAGGAGTGAGGATATTAAATGCAGCTTCTACAGCTGTGTGTTCTACAGTCTGGAAATTTAAAAAATACTGCTTCCTGTTTCCTGGATATATGAACCTCTAATGGGGCATCTTTACAATCTCTCCTGCAGATCGTAATAGCTGGACAGGTTCTATGATGGAATATCGAGCGGGCCCTGAGAATACAAGTGTGGAAATAGGACCATTGCAAAAGAGACATGTCAGCCCAGGGGAAGAGAGCAGTGTGAGAAAGAGTCTCCAAGTGACTTGAACTCCATTATGCTAGGTATAAGTTGAGCTTTGGAGTTAATTTGAAGGTTTTCATGATTTTGTTAACAATAGTCAACTGGCAATAAGGACCTTTCCAAAAATCCAACTATTTTTTCCCCTGAGTTTACTTATCTCAAATTGCTCAACAACAATCTTGTAAGTCTCATTTTCTCCTTAGTAAAAGAATTGATGCCCGTTAGCAAAAAAACTACATAGATCATAGTTACAGAGCCTTATGATAATTTGTTGTCTTCAGAGCAAGTTGTTGCAGCTGAGACCAGTGGTAGATACACAGAAAACAACTTTGCACAATGCTCTGGTGCAGTTGGCTGGCATTTGATCAAAGTTTGCTTCAACCTGAAATAGTGCTGCAGGATTGTCTCCCACCTGAGAACCAGCTGGAGAAGTTCGTGTTGTTGTTGGTCTCAGGTTCAAGTCCAAATCTTCAGTACCCGGCATGAGCAGTTTGGGGCAACTAAGCCAGCAGAGCTCCCTGAAGTTTGATGCAAAGTGGCATTTGTTGACAGCTTTTGAAAGGAGCAGCAGCAAGGTGGGCATTCCGTGCATTGCAGATGATGCCATCCTGGACAATTGTTGAGATTTTACGCAAAGGATTGGAGCTGCCTTTGACAGCATCATCAGAAAATTGATTGTTAATCTATAAATGTATAATTTGTGCCAAGTACACAGATACATGGTAGGTTTTTTTAAAACCATTTTTTACATTTTTTTGTTCACCAGGAACATGGACTGAGATGATTTTGCCCCAAATGACAACTTTAGAAAGACTTTTCTGATGAACTAAGAAATGAATTTATGAGACAGGGCACACCAGAGATCTCAGAAAGTTATTTTAGCATCAGGTGGTCATTGATGATAGGTTGGAAGAGGAGGAAATAGCAGATAATTTTACAGCCTTTCTTTTTGATTTGTTTTAGCCCCACCTATAATTAACTCAAGGTAGCAAACGTACCTAATATTCCTTACTCTTCCTATTTTCCCTACAACAACAGTCCTGTGAGATGGATTTGGCTGAGAAAGAGTGACTGGCCCAGAGTCACCCAGCCAGCTTTCATGCCTAAAATGGAACTAGAATCCACAGCCTCCTGTTTCTACCCTGGTGCCTGAACCACTCCACCAAACTGGCTCTTGATCCATTCCCTCCCTCCTTCCTCATTGTCTCCTTGGATGTCAGTGATATGGAGCCGATGTGCCTTGGAGCAAGGAAAAACAGAGAAACAATGAAGATGTGACCTCAAATTATATTTTTACTATGATACTTTTGGGCACCCACTGATGGATTGCCAATCTGGCAACTAGAAGGGATGAAGATTTCAGTCATCTTGTGAGTAAGTTTCCAAATTGTTCCAAAGCCTTGATACCATGAAACTTTGCAGCCCCCCCTCCACCCCCACCTAAGAGCTTTTGTAAGGAAGCCTTCAGGCAAACAAGGAAGCTCCAACACTAGGCATTTTATTATTCCCATCAATCTTTGTACTGTTTTTTTATTATTTCATTTATATATAATTTATAGATTGTCCAGTTTCCAACAATTCTGGGTGGCTTGCAGTTAAAAGTAAAAATAAAGTAGGATAAATTATAGAAAATAGAGTAATATGATGTAACTTTAGAGATAGATTAAATATATTTAAACTATGAAGACTATCAGAAGCCTCTTTATATTTTTTCCTATTTTTTAAAAACTTTTTCCTTGTACTTATTCTTTGATTTCTTTCTCTTTTTTCTTCCTTATTTTCTGTTTGTTTGTGTTAGCCTTTACCTTCTTGTTTAATTTTTTTAATAAAAACTATACATAAAAAGTAAAGTACAACATGCAAGAAAAAAGAATCATGAATTACTCCAGAAACAACAGAAAATTAAAGAAAATACATCCAATAGGAACTCAACCTTCTCTTTGCCCCAGAGCATGGGAGCGAAGCCAGGTCTTTAATGGTTTTCTGAATGTCATTAGGTTGGGAGCCATCCCGATCTGGGGAGGGGGGATATCATTCTAGAGGGCAGGCGCAGCAGCAGGCAAACCACGCTTCCTGGGCTCCACAAGATGATCTTGCTTAAGCAATGGGACTTAGGATGTGCCTCTCAGCTCTTTTGGACTTGGGATTGGCTGCTATTTTGATGAATGAAGTTAAATCAAAATTTTGATGAATGAATCAGTTCATCTTGCACATACAACTGCAAGTGGTGAGGACAGAGGGCAGACTCCTCTGATCGAGTCCCATCCTACAACATAGAAGTCTTCTGCCGTGAAAATAAATGACAACAAATAATTCTTCCAACTATATTTGACTGCTTCCTTGCATAGTTTGATTATCTATCTTGGGGATAGACTAGCTACAAATACATAATCCTGGTATTAATTGGAACATAGGACAATTTCTTTTCCTTCTCGGTGTTATTAGCTGCACCATCTCCAGGCCTTGGGGTTTTCTCCTGTTCTTGCCTGATAACAGTCTGAACCTCCTTCCTTGATTAGAAAATATACAGATTCTGCTGATTTTTGGACAGGCAGGAAGTGATGACCTTGCCACCCCACCAAATATGTGTGTGTGTACAATTAACTTACTGCTTAGAGTCCAGATCCTAGTTGAACATCAGTATCCCATGTCTGTGTAAGAATTGGCAGCTTTACAGGAATTTCTGGATGACATTCTAGCAGAAGGATTTATTTTCCCTCCTTTGTCTCCTGGATCTCCTCCAACATTTTTTTGTAAAACTCCCTTGAGAGTTATGCATGAATATAGACTTCTGAACTGTTTGGGATTAGTAACCACTGCCTCTTATTTTGGATTTGATAAGTTACCTCCAGAAGACACAAGTTTCATTGTATTTATTGAAACTGCAGCTTGATTTGGATAAAGGAGAGTCATGAATACTTAACAGTCTTTGACATTATGAGATGCCTTTCGGACTTTCTAATTGAGCCACAATTTTTGCCAGATTCATGAATTCTTTTCAAATATTTTGGACAACAAATATGTTATATTTGTTTACCTAGATGACATTCTGATTTTTTTTCCAAAAGATCCTTGCCTACATTCTACTCATGTCAGAAATGTGCTAAAACTCCTATGAAAACACAATTAGGTTAAGTTGAAATAGTGTGTACTTGAGAAGGGCTGTCCACTGTTGCCTCGTGTGATGTCCATTAGGCTAAGGCTGTCTGTGTGCCCCAGTCGCTCTTCTCCTCCAGACTATGATCTTGGATCATAATTCTCAGTTTACGCCCCTGTTCTAGAAAGCCCGCTTCAGTTATTAGGTATTCATATCCATCTGTCATCACCAAGAGACAAACGGCAGACAGAGGAGACAAATTTTGTACTAGAACAATATTTGTGTTGCTTTGTATTATGTTGACAAGATAACTGGCCTAACTTGTTGCCATTGGCAGAATTTGCATGTAACATCTCTCTTCATTCCTTCATCAGTATGTCTTCCTTCCAAACAGTTTATGAGCATAACCTGTACTTGTCCTCCACAACTCTTGTCTCTGTGGTTCCTCTGACTTTTTCCAAGAGCTACAGTCAGCACAACCTCTCATAAGAAAACAGCTGGATTTGGCCAAAATGCTGTATGCACAGGCAGCAGACTTGCATAGACAAGAAGGCACAAGAATTGCTGTGTTTGCCTTCATCCTGCTTGGCCAAGAAACTGGACACAAAGTTGTTAGATCCTTTTCTGCGCCAATCGACCCAGTTGTTTTCCTATTCCAGAGCAAGTCTAGCAGGACCCTATGGTGCTTACCTTATGGAACATCATCTCCTTATCCCACCCTGAAGTAAGACGGGCTCCACCCTTGTTAACTTTTCCCAAGTGCCTCAAGACTTGGCTGTGTCATCAGGCTTGGTCCTAAGGAGTGGCTCCACTGTTGCTAATATCTGTTATTCTCTCTTTGTCTTTTTTTAATTGTTGATATTTTTTTATCTTATTGCTTTTTTAAATTTTCACATATAAATATGATGAATGAATGAATTGCAGTTGCCCACTTCCATGAAAATGCACTTGGTGTTTTGCTGCTTTCTTTGTGTAATTAGCAGTGTGCATAGAGCTTTCAATAGAGTCATGTCTGTAGCTTAGCTGCTACATTTTGGACAGCACCATTGCAGCATCCAGATATTTTTAATGGGTAACACCACACAAAATACGTTGTGGTAGTCAAGTTGTAGTATAGCCAAAGTGTGACTAACCATTACCAAATCTGACTGGCTCGTAAGTGCTCTCAACTGGATGCAAATAGTAATTATGTAAATATACTCCTTACCATAACCATCCTCTGTGAATCCAATGACTGGAGAATCTAGAAGAACTCCTAGATTGCAGACATAATCCTTTGAGGAAGGGCAAACGTATTCCAAACAGATTTAAGTTTCAGTCCCTTTATTGACCAACAGTCCTTCCATCTTATCAGGATTTAACATGAGCTTGTTTACTCTTGACCAACCCATTATCAAACATAACAAATGTTCAGCAGTACTGATTGATTCCTTAAAGTAGAACACGGTACCGTTTCTATGGGGCCTCCTCCAAGAGCAACCATGTGCATAGTTGTGGCTCAGGTCTGTAGTTTTTAAAACAGCAGTTTTACATAGCCCCATTAAATTTGGTGAAAATATGGTTCATATGATTTTGTAACTGGAGGAATTTAAAAACATATGGGTATAACCTGTCAACTTACAGCACCCTTAGATAGCTGCTAGAGCTGCTGGCAGAATCTTCAGTGATGAATCACTCATTAGAAGATTGGGAAGTCACATTTTAATTTTCCCAGGGTATAGCATCGCTGTGGTCAGGTGAAACCATAACTCCTGGGTTCAGAATCTAAACAGTGATTGGCATACTGCTCTTTATTACTGGCTCCTGTCAAACTTGTTCATCAGAAGTCCCCTAGAATGAACCCTGAAGGGAAAAATAACTGGAGCCCTTTCTATTAATCCCAATGTCTGTGGCTGCTCTGTGCTCACTGACCACTTTTAAAGAGAAGAACATACTAGCATTGACTTCTTAGTAAGAAATGCTGAGCTTCAGGTGCAAATCTACATGGTTTTTAAAAACAGTGATGTGTGAGAATAAAAACTGAAGATGTATGCCTTTTGCAGATTGCTTATGATAGTGAGTTTCTTAAGTGGTGAATCTACAATTTTGTATTTAGGGTTTGTGAAGAACCTGAGCTAAGGTTACTCACCAGCAACTCTCTCTGCTGAGTTGAGTTGTGGCCAAGGTGACATTCGTTCGTAGGAGCATGATTACCTAAATTGTATAATCATTCTATTTGACAAACAATAATAATTTAGTCAAGAATCACAAATCGCTTTCCATCCCTAAATTTTACTTCTTTTTAACTTACAAAATCCCACCAGATTGCATTTGGTAAAAAAAATAATTAAATCTGAGAAAAATAGTGTTGTTTCATATTCAAAAATTAAGATATATACAGGTTACTATGTCCAGATCTAAGTTTGTATCACTTTTCCTTTGCCAGCTGAGATGCCTCTGATATTTTTCCAAGCTGTTCTCAGGTTTGTTGTTTCAAAAAAGTGTAGAATTGGAGAACTGACTAATGCATTGATAGCCATGTTGTTATAAACAAGTTTCTGACCGTTATTGTAGTTTAGGGGGAAAGCTGCTCAAATTCTTTTATAAATGATGGCTGCCATTTTTGAAGATGGGAGCATAATCTCATCCAGCAAGGCCTAAGAAGCATCATTCCTCTGTGACAGAAGCTCCCTGAAGGATCATTTGGCCCCTATCCTAACCGATTTCAAGGCGAGCTCTAAAAATGTGATGGCTTACGGTGTTTGCTGGGCCCTTTTACTGTAGGTTGGGAACGATGTTTGTTCATTACTCTCTCAGGACAACTGTGCCTTTATATCATAATGGCAGGGAAGGTGCAATTCAAGATGAAAAGGGGGTGCAGTTTGCCTTCTTACTCTGCTGCTTGGCACTTTCCAAAGCTGGGAGAGACTTCTATGCATGTCTTGCCTCATGCTGACAGTAGCTCACTGAAAACCTCTTTTTAGTATATGGCAAGTACTCAAGGAGGCGATGGAGAACTGAAGCAACATGATTATTTCATTTTTAAAAGCAGAGGGATCTATATTGTAATACCTCTTCAAAGGGGTCCTTTTCTGGAATGATCAGAGCAAAGGACCTCCTCAAAGGCCTGTATAAGCTTATTAATAGCTTATTTTTTCTTCTCAAGTGCTTTTAGAGACATTGGATAAAACTTAGTCAATGTTATAATTTGTTTATTTGCCTTGGCCATCTGTGGTGCTACAAAACCTCTCGCGTCTGACAGAATAAAACAAATAATACAATAATGTTAACTGGTATGACTGCTACCTTAGATGTTGTGGTTTTAAGTATAAACAATTTATATTTATTTATTTATTTATTTGATGCATTTAAAAGTCTTTTTTTTAAAAAAGCACAAAAGTTTAAATCCCCCCCTCCCCGAACAATAAAACATAAGTAATCGCTTGAAAAATGAGGTAACTTCAAATTTATAGGTCCTTTTCAGACACTGCGGTTTCAGACACAAAAAAAAATAGACCTTTAAAATCTTTTCTTTGGCTCCTGGATTTAACATTGCAGTTATAGACTTTTTGAAACCAGTTGCCTCTTTTATTTGAAACAAATAATTATGGTCCACTATTGATTTTGAGCCAATTCGATGTGGCTAGTAGTTCTTCATAATGTTGAATAGTAATACAGTAAGATTAAAGTATCAAGGCTGTCACAAAGAGGAAAAGAGAACATATTTAGTTTGCCCAAATGACTTCAAATATTCCAAAGAAAGAATTTTCACAGTTCTGAAGCAATAACCAAAAAAAAATTATCTCCCTGTTGCTATTATGCAAACAGCAAGGTCATGCAACAAGTTTGCAGGCCACATATGATCCACCAAGCAGTTTTGTGCAGCCAGCGACATTTTTTTTAACCAATAAAATAGTAAATTTACAGCCACTGCTGCTGAGCCCTTCCAAGGCTTTCTGCTCCACTAGCCAGAGAACAGCTGATCAGTACTCCAGATATTTCTTTGCCGCCCAAAAGATTTTAAATTTGTCAATGTGGTCCTTTCCTTGGGCAGGTTCTGCTTAGATGTTAGTTGCTGAGTAACTTGTCCAGGGAAAGTTTGTCTTTTGGGTAGAAGAGAGCCAGAATTTAAAATGCTTTCATGTTTGTATTTTGATGGTTGAATCTCTAGGAATTGTGGGCTTGGGTCCATTAGTCAGTACTATATGACTCCCCCAGCTCTTCCTTTTGTTAGGAATCTGTTCCCTAAATAACAGGAGTTCACAGACTTTGTGCTTAGCCTGGTTCTTAGCCACGACTGTTTCCCAACAAGGAGTCCATCCATATCTTTCTCCTCTTGCCTCTTCTAGTTTCTGCCAAAACCACTTACATTCTTTAATCTCTGAGCCCTGGACATTATGTTAAATTTAGTCTTCCTATTTTTAAAACTGATTTAGAAGAAGAATATGCAAATAATTATGATGGTCTAAAGCTACTATATTTTATAATAATTCTTTTATTTTATTGATATTTTAAAAGTTAGTCTATATCAATATGGAAATCTGTAATCTTTTTGAAGTCTTTCTAAATTAAAATAACAGATAAATAAAAATCTGCATGTGAAAAATATGCTCCTATATGAATATCATATGTGAGATCCTCTTTTTATAAACAAAGCAACTTATAATCTCTGTATGGCAGTTATGAAGAACATAACTGCAGCATTTAGCCAGCCATGACTGATCTCAAAAAGCTAAACAGCCAGACCTCAGTAGTGCTTGGAAAGGTGACCACCAGGAAATCTCATGACTTTAGAATAGATTAGAAGAAGAAGGCAATGGCAAATTCTTCCTGTACTGTGCTTAAGAAAACAGTGTCTGTGTCACTCCCAGGAATCAAGATCAACTAAAAGAACACTATTATTTTAATTACCACTTAGGATTTAACCCAGAGGAACGGGGCATCAGATGAAATTATCTCTCTCTGTATAGCCTTAGGGTACCACATTCTCCTCTGCAATTTTCATTTTTTTCCTATCATTTATTCCGATATACATCATGAAAAATCTTTACTTTGTGCTCTGCAAAAATAAATGTTAACCGTGTACAATATTTAGCATTTATTGGGGCCATTGTTAGATACAAATCTAGAATATTTATACTGTTGCCCCGAAATTATCTTAAATTGTGGCAGGACAAAAAACAGTTGTTTCCGAAAAGTTTTCTCCATCACAGATAAGCACAAGATTGTTCAGCTCAGAACAATTTGCAATATATCAGCAAGACATTATAAATCCCTGTTATCTCTTCTCTAAATTGGGATGTGAGTTAGAAAAAGTTAGTGTTCTGATCTGAAATTCCTAGGTTGAATTCAGTAAATGCTCAGAAGTGTCTTTCTGCCTTAAATTCTAGAAATATAGTTTCCACCTCCTTAGCTATTATTTTGGTGGTAGGCCTTGAAATTAGATAATAACAATATCTTGGGTGTTCTTTACATAATAGAATCTATCTTCTCCTGGATTCTGGACTTCCCGAGAAGATGATACTGTGCCTTTCCAAACAATTCTATCTGTAAACTTACACCAGGCATTCAGACTCCTGCCACCCACAAATGTGCATTATATTTCTTTCAGTCTTTTCTCCCTCTTGCTGTCATATGTAGTACAGCACTTTGTGCAAACACTACAGACAGACTGAATGATTCGGTCCATCCACAGGAACTCTCAAACCACCCTATCATTGTAATATCTAAATAATTTTCAGAAAACAGTATGTACAATGAGAGATTGTATCTAGTGCCTCCAAAGACCACCCTATTGAGAAGTGTAAATCTAACTCCACTTTCCTAGTTCATTTGTGCTTATGAAACAATTATAGTTATGCTTAAGTGGTCTTCCCCTGGGAATAACTGCTCCTGTCCCAGCCTTGGAAGTGAAACTTGAATTTGGTTAAAGTGAATTGTGTTTGCTGGGAAAAAAGACAGAAAGCAGTATTTTTCCATGGTATAAGAAAGACAAAAAACAACATCAGGATTTCAGAAATTCTTAGACCAGACTGGGAAATTTAAAAAAAACATCCCAGACAAAGACAGTGGCAAATAACTGTTACATTATTGCCAAGAAAATTGCACGGACTTTGAAGACAAATTGATAACACATCCCATTGACTGACTTTCACATCTTTCTCATTTAAATGAAACAGAGAGAGAAAGAAAAAAAAAAGCCTTTAGCTATGTTTCCATATTTGCTACCAGGAACTCTCTTTGGGACTCGCATAACAGTCGGCCCAAAATATCTATGTTGTTCTTTTTTTGCAAAATATCTGCAGCAGATACAGATTCCCAGGAATAAAGGTGGATGGTACTTATGGCATATTTCTAGCAAAGATATCTGGCTTTTTCATAAAGGGAATAAGAGAATGATGATCTGCACTTTGGGTGATTCCTTAAGCTGCCAGCTCTACTTGGCTCCTGTTTTTAAATATTCTTCTCACAATCATTTTGAAAGCTCCAGCTTGTTCCTCTTCCTCAACCTGGCATTATTTGTTTCAGTTTGGTATTTGTTGCAATGCTTTGAGTGTTGATATGCAGTAGTTTCTCTCAGAAGTATGTCTTGAATCTCATTCTTAAGTAAACATTAAGGGAAGCCAGTTGCTGACATGAGGAAATTTTAGTCCAAATTTCATCCATACCTTGTTTTAAAAAGGCATTTTGGACAATCATTATATTCTAGAAATGAATTCCCACTTCACCTAGAACCTGTCATTCTTGTGCCCTTCAAGCTTTGCTGTCTTTAGGTGGGGGTACATGCAAATCTGGGTGTCTTAAACTATTGCCATAATTTTTCTATGACATATATAAAATGGATTTGTGTATAAGGTGGATCTATATTTATAGTTGATTAATAGCTAAGCTATTGTATATCTCTATTGGCTTGCTCTGCTAATTGTTTTTTTTTTCTTTTTCCAATGAAGCATTGACAGTGAGATTCATCACCAAGCGATTTATTGGTGATTATGACCCTACTCTAGGTAAGTTTAGTTACTTGCTCTATCAAATCAGTGTGTTAATTTGTATTTTTTTGGTGATCAATGACAGTTGCTGTTAACATTGGATCTCAGATCAAAAATATTTAGGGAGAAAACAGTCCTGTTTCAAAACCTCATCCCTCACATCTCTAAATAGATCTGGAAGAGCCTGCTGCCTAAGGCCCAAAGAGCTGTTGGCTGCCAATCATTATCAGTCATACTGAGCTAGATAGACTGATTATACAAAATTTAGTTTTAAGATGAAGTACGTGTGTTTAATTAGGGTTAGGTTTTTAATGTAAACATGGATTATTTGACAGATCTTATAGCAAAGGTGATGCTGTTGTTACTATTTCTTTCTCTTCTATTAAAAATACCCAAAGTAATATTTAGCTTAATAAAAAACATAGATAAAAGCAGCAGTAAAACTACTTGAAATAGTTTAGAATTCCAATTGAAGCAAGAGATGTGTTTTGCAAAGAAAGATGCGGCGAAGAAATCAGACAACTTTCAACTAGGAGAACATTCCATATATATGACCCCACCATAGAATTATCAGTATAATCAAACTATGTATATAAAGTTGCTCTAGTAGTGGGATGGATGACATATAAATTTAAGAAATAAAATAAGCAATAAAATAAATAATAAATAAGTGTTAACTAGTCAGCTAACTACCGTAGTAGTCAAATGATTATCAATGATGTTTCACTCTGCTGCCATCTTACCTTCGCTGGTCAAGCTGACATAACCTAGAACAACTTTCTGTAAACTTGGTGCCCTTCTGAGAGGTCAAAAGACAATTCTCTATCAACCCCTGGCCTTAGACTCATGAGAGAGAAGGAATCAACTCAGTGGTGAAATCTAAAATTTTCCACTACCGGTTCTGTGGGCGTGGCTTGGTGGGCGTGGCTTGATCATGTGACTG
>JANHFL010009421.1:216780-233180 GCA_032468155.1 Oxyrhabdium leporinum | reverse complement strand
GCCTGCCCTGCACTGAGAAATACTTTCGATCCTGGGAATCCATCTCCATTCAACCGGCAGGCATTTTCAGAGGCTGATGTTCCCAGGGTGAGTGTGGAAAGCTCCGGGAGCCATGGGGAGGTTGCGGGTAGCTAGACCGCACATGGATGCCGCACGTGGAGCAGTGCGACGCGAGCCGCTGACGCATTAGGCAAGCTCCAGGGGTCGCGGGGGTGGTGCGGGTAGCTAGGCCGCGCATGATGCTGTTCGTGGAGCAGTGCGATGTGAACCGCGGACATGTTAGGCAAGCTCCGAGGGTCGCGGGGGGGTCGCGGCAGCAGGCGGGCAGGGGCGGGGCCAGCCAGAGGTGGTATTTGCCGGTTTTCCGAACCAATCAAAATTTTCCCTACCGGTTCGCCCGAATGCGAACCAGCTAGATTTCACCTCTGAATCAACTCATTTGAAAGGCACCAATTGGAGAAAGCTGTTATAGAAAATACATATTCATAGGTCCAGTTAGTTGATGTGCAGGTGAATTGCAATCCTGTAATTTAAGACTTGTCTTGTTGGATCAGGTTAGACTCTTTATTTTAATTCACAATTTGGTTTTGCTAAGTTGCCAACCAGAGTACTTCCAAGTAGAGACATATTCTTCTCCTGCAATTGTTCCCCTAATAGTAGTATTTGGAGCTGCATGTCTCCAAAGACAACTCTAAACCTTCAAGATTGAGAATCTTTGATAGACTTATCTACTGTGAATTTACCCAATTCCTATGGTGTACAATCCCAAATATCCTAGCCATTTCTTTTAATCGAAGTTTTGAGCTATCTGATCATTTTGGTTGCCCTCTTCTGCATTTTTTCCACCCTATTATATTTTTCAAATGTCACAATGAGAACTGTGCCCAATATTTCAAATATTGTCATATCATAGATCTGTTATAAAACCATTATACTGTTGGCAGTTTTATATTCAGTTCTTTTCCTAATGATCCCTAGCCTGGGATGTGCCTTCTTCACAGCTGCCACACATTGAGTCAACATCTTAATTGAATCATCCATTATGATTCCCCATCTATAACAATAACAATAACAACTGGAACATCATTTGAATACCATCAGCACTGACAAAATCACAATCAATTAATTGCAAAAGTCAGCCTTAGTTGGAACAGCTTACATCCTGCGACATCAAACAACAAAGTCTCCCCCCAGATCCTTGGGAAGAAATTGATAAGTGGAAAAAAATATCAGATCCAGTGTAAAAGACTGGCTGACTGTGGAACTGTGTGACCAACCATAATAATATAAATGTATGACTCCCTGACTCCCAACTACTCTATATAGTTATAGTTTAGACTGTAAGAGGCCGTGTGGCACAGTGGTTAGAATGCAGTATTCTGGTGTAGGGATCATTTATGGACTGTTGAAAAACATCAGTCCCACTACAGATCTTTGAAGGACTCCACTCTTGCTTCCCTCCACGAAGAACGTTGCTCATGTATTCACATCTTTTGCTTACTGCTTTTTAACCAGCTAGCAATTCATAATAAAATAGGTCCTCTTATTCCACAACAGAGCAGCTAACATAGGAAACTTTGATGAGAAACTTTCTCAAGACTTTTTTGAAAACTCAAGGATTCAACATAAAATTGTCTGGTAACATTCTCATTCTATAATTTACTACATCTCCATTTGGTCCTTTTTTAAAAAAAATAGGTGTAACATCTTCCAGCCCTCTAAGTCTAATTAGAAAGGCAAATTACTTATTGTTACTATGAGGTCAGCAATTTCAAATGTGAATTCTTAATTGCAATACTATTTAGGGACTATCATCAGGACCTAATGATTCATTACAGTATTGCTGTGCAAGATATCCTAGAATTTTCTCAGCTTTCTTTGGTGGTTGCAATTTCTTCCCTGTAGGCTCAGGTCCACATCTCCTGTGATAAAGGGTGATGCAACAAATCTAACACTGTCGGGTGCTTATTTTATCTCTGATTTTTTGCACATTTAGGCCGTGATGATCATGTTTTCACTTAGCTTTCAGGCTAGCTCTTATACCTACTTATAATGGTTTTTTTTTCATTTTTGCAGTGAATTTGAAAGTAATTCAGGGAAAATTGACTGATATTCATTGTGCCCTACTTTTTCTTCAATTTTACTTCCTTGCTTTGTTATAACCATGAAAGCATTTCCTAAGAAAAGTAAAAGCTGCTCTTTAGATAACTACATTGAATATAGGTTTGTAACAGTAAAAGTTCAGATATTTTAAATATAGCAGCAGAGAAGCTGCTGTGAAAACTGGAACTTCAGGGAGGTGCTTTAAGTAGCAATTATACTTTGGGAAACACTCCAAGAAACATTGCTATATGGAAGTAGCAAGGCAAAATCCATGGCTGGAGTTACTACATTTTGAGATGATTTTGATAGATAACTTTTCTAGATGGAGAGCAACATTTTGTAAACTATAAATTCCTGGATAATTACTGAACATGTCTCCATTGGTTGGTTTGTTTTTTAAAGGAATTGTCCTGCCTCGAGTGTGGGGGATGACCCTAAACACTTTTTTTTAATCTTTTCTATCTCTAAGGATAATCCCTGAGTGATAAACCCCACTGAATATTAAAGAGATATAGATGTATTTCCAAATAAATCTTCATAAAATATTTTAGCACACCACAGATTTAATTATTTGGAGGGTGCTATAGGTGGGAAGGAATGAAATTCTCCATTATTATTTTTTTAGTAGTAATAATTAGGAGGTAAAGAATAAATTCAAACGTAGATATTATGGTTAGACAGAATATGGCAGTTCTCCTTCATTATCCACACTCTTAAGTACAGTACCAGCCTCTCTGTTTGGAGAAAAAGAAGAATGCCTTTAGGGCCAAGATGAATGAATGTGGCCTGGTCACATGGAACTCAGAAGGTAGAGATGAGAATTCAATAAAGAACAAAGTGATTGGAAAGAAAGATGGCTTCCAGGCATGTTTTTTTTTTAAGCAAGTAAACTTTCTGCCTTTCTCCTGCTGAGTTCTGACAGGGCCTCATTTTATAGCACTATTGACATGCTTTCTTTTTAAGCCTATGGCAAACATTTCTGATACCTTCACAGATTCTCCAGGCTGAATGCAGAATTGCTTCAGTAAAGCAAAAGGACAGCTCAGTAAGCTCATTACGTTTTTGCAGTCACATTTCTACCCATCATCATTGCTGTGATGGTGCACCAGTGATGGTAGGATGAGGTCTGTGTTAGCTAGAACTGGTGCTCCATCCTCACCTAACAAACTTCCCTGTCTCCTTGATCTCCTCCATATTCTGCATTTCCATCTCAAGATGGGGCCTTCTTTTGCTTTTTTTTCCTCTTTATGAATACCGAGGGATTTGTATACGCTTTTATTGCTCTTGTGCCTTCTCATCAAACCACTTGCAGGATGATTTCCCAGATGTTTCCTTATTCAGTCTTGCATGTTTTATGCTCTAAACCTAGTCCCTTATGAACAGTGGCCACCCATTCCTCCTTTCCTTCCCTCTGCTTAGCTTCCTTCAATTATGTCTTAACCATTATTTCCATAAATATATAAACATGGTGCCATGGTTGTGTTTCTCCAGTGCTCTTTGTGCTTACATTTTGGTAAATTCTCAGGAATGTCACCAGTGCCTCCTCCAAGCCATGGTATTCCTATGTTATGTTCTTCTTTCGTTCAGCATAAGGATATACAGTTCTTTTAGGTGGAGGACTATACTTGACCTTTGAATGGTATGTTAATGTTAATAATAACAGCATGGCCAGGACAAAGCATAAATTATCTAAATTAAATAAACCCCTAAATGAGTTAAATACATTTAATATGACTTGAGTCATATATTTAAAATAACTTAATGGAAACTGTTAGAAGACATCTGGAGGCCATGTCAGGTATTTAAAAATATATATAAAGGTAGAAGCTTTTATTATGACATTGTTCTCTCTGTTCAACTCTTCCTAACTCTCATTAATTTAAGTATACAGATCAACCTCTGGTAAAAAAAAAGTCCACTACTTTGTCCAGTAAGTTTTATCATCTGATAATTTGTATTTGTGTATGTTTTTACTACAAATATACTGAAGATTATAGCACCAAAGTGTTAGAAATGTCTAGAAATATACAATTCTAAGACTTATTAAAGGCCAAATGTGTGTGTCATATTAGTCTTCTCCCACTTGGTGCCCGCCAGATGTGTTCGACTAAATTCCTCTCATGTTTCAGATAACTTGGGAGCAAAGAAAGGTTGTTCAACACTTCTGGAGACATCAGACTGTCAAAAGACTGCATGTGGAATAAAAAAAGCTTTATTTTTAAGTTTGCTTTCTTACACAATGTTTCTGTTCTACAGAGATGATTTACAGGCACACAGCTATCATAGATGGAGACATGGTTCATTTTGAAATTCTTGACACAGCAGGGCAGGTATGGTTTTAGTGGCTTCATTGTTAAAAAGGGGAGGGAGGGAGGGGAATGGTCCTGTAGAAATGGAAAAGTACTGCAGTGAGCACTGAAAATGCCAAGGGGCAGGAGTAATTCCCCCGTAAGAAAAGTTACATCTTTGGCCTATGTGGTAGGGAGGTATGGATCACTCTTCCTCTGAACACTAAAGAATAAGAAATGAATATGCTATGTGACAAAAAAACAACATATAAAAATAAGTTTGGGTTATACATTATTTTTTCTAATACATGGTGTTTTAGATGCATTTATTCCTAATAATATGTTGTTTTATTGTTATTAACTATAAATGTTAAGTGCTTAGCATATAAGTGCTTTATCAAAATGCATACAGTTTGTATGAAGAGAAAGAAATGCTAGAAAACTCCAAGATTATCACTTTGTATCCCGCCTTTATTATTTTTTACAAATAACTCAAGGCGGTGAGCATATACATCAACTGTCCTCCTATTTTTCCACAACTGTAGCAACCCCGTGAGGTGACTTTTTTTCCTGTTGATAATGGTTTTGGTTACAGACAGGGTTAGCCATGTTAAAGTCATAGAATTAGTAGATGGGAAATAACACATAAGATGTGATAAACAAATTCCAAAATCACAGGTTCTTAGGGAAAAGAAGAAACAGGAACGCAAAAGATATTGTGTAAGACTGAACGTAAGAAATTAGAATGGATTTAGAAGTAAAACCATTCATATGACAGAAAGAAGCAGTATCTTTGCAAATATTAGAAGATGGGAAGATTTCAGTAATGTGACTAAAAAAATCAGATGGTTTTCAACAAGATGTTTTGGCCAGAATAACTAGAGAATGCCTGTCGGTCAAAAGGAAAATGGAAAAAAATAAAGGCTACTTGCCTTATTGAGTTCTTACTGCAATTTCCAAATTTGGAATACAGAGAGAGGCAAAATATAATAAGAATTTGTAAACATCAGTGAAGCTTGTTGTGGCTACGCAGGTTGTCTCTCTGTGCTTTGATCAATTGGTTGTTCCTTGTTAAGATGCCCCAAAGGCCATTTGGCACAGGTGCTGTGGCTATTAATTACTACAGTTTAAAATGACATTAGCTCTAAAGAACCAAATCAAATCATGCAACATTAGTTCCTAGGTGGTCATTTTTTAATGCTATACTGTATTTCAAGGGAACTTTTTTTCTTATTCTGAATTAAGCCAGCCCTACCATTTTGGCAGAAATATGATAACCGTTAAAGTAACAGGTCAGATATATGTAATTTGAATTAAATATTCATTCAATTACTGTCTATTGTAGCTAGCAGGATACTGTTAAGCAGTTAGCTTCTAACAGAATCCTTCAATATATAGTCGGATTTCTCAGTTTTATTCATTTGGAAGCCCATTTTTTTTCTTTGTGCATAAAAAAATGGTAGCTTGCTTTTGCACATGCAAAGTAAGCTTTTAAAGGGTCAGGCTGACTGTCAGTTTCCACTCTGATTAGGGTGTTGGCAACAAAGTGGTAAAGGATAAAGAAAACAATTATTTGAATATTTTCCAAGCACTAGGGGGCTTTTCTATTCATTTAATAAAGATTGGTCCCGATCCATAGACCACATTTAGGAAGTGCTACATTTATTAATAATCAAACTCACTTTTTAAGTATTAGCAATTATTCTAAGTATTAACCAAATGGCATTGTACAAATGCCAAAAAGTTTGGTATTTCAGATATAATGGATTTATAATGGGAAGGGTGCTGGATAAATTTGCCCTGTTGTTTTCTATTCAACCGCTTTACTTGAAGCCTCTTCTAGTGGTACCATCAGGAATCATTAGGCTAGCTAGGGAAAATGGCAAAATCTGGAAAACTTTTTAGAAAAAAAATGTTTTAAAAATGCTAAGTATTATCCTCTATCAAATGGCCTATCTAATATGTTCAGTAATTCCTCCAAGCTGAGTGTTAGAGGGAAAACAGAATAACAGAGTTGGAAGGGGCCTTGGAGGTCTTCTAGTCCAACCCCTTGCTCAAGCAGAAGACCCTATACCCATTTCAGACAAATGGTTGTCCAATCTCTTCTTAAAAACCTCAAACTGGGAGGGAAATGAAATGGAGTAGCCTAAATATAGACTTGTATTTTTAGGGAACACACATTGTGCTTTAGAAAAGCATTGAGTGGGAAGTACACTTGTCCTTATTCCACTATGTATGTACCCGACCCTGCTTTTCCCAATAGACAAACACAAATAATGTAGGCTGAGGGAGAAACCTGTGAAGGACGGAATGGGATGTTTAGGCACCTACAATTAGCCGCGCCCACTTTGGCCCCATCCACCCGCCTCAGGCAATTCACATCCAGTTTCTTCCAGTGCCCCTGCCCCAGCGATTCTCCACCACCAATGGTGCCCTAGCCCTCCTTCCCCCAGCCTTTTGTCCTGGCCCATTGGCCGAGACATGGTTTGACCTGTGGGTGTGACTCCAAGGGACAAGAAGCCTCCAGCCAATCAGGCAAGCCTTGCAGTTCACTCTCCCTGCACAGCGCACAAGTGGTGGAGGGGAGCAATTGCCGGGGGGGGGGGGGGAGCTAGCAACCTTTCTGGCAAGCCTCACAGCTGCTGTTTATGAGTGAAAAACAGCTGTAAGGTTTGCCAGAAAGGCTGCTAGCCCGCCACCCCCAACTCCTCGCAATCGCCCTCCTCTACCACTCACACGCTGCACAGGGGAAATGAAAAGCAGCTGTGAGGCTTGACCAATTGGCTGGTAGCATCTGGTCCCATGGAGCCAAACACCTGGGTCACACCATGCCAATAGGCCAAAACAAAAGGTTGGGGGCAGAGGGCCAGGGGGTAGTGGAGAATCACTGGGGCAGGGGCACCAGAGGAAGAAAGCTGGCTGTGAATCACCCTAGGTGAGTGGCTGGAGGCAAAGTGACACAGCTAATGGTAGGCGCCTAAACGTCGTAAACCCTATGAAGGAAGACAATTTGCAAGAGAGTCACAATAAGTGGAGGAAAGGTTGGGCACCCTCTTACAGGGATACCCTTCTTTCCCCTGCTTTCCAACTTTTATTATCCCTGAATCTCTGACCCTGTCAGCTTCCCTTCTGGGAGCTGTCTGACTTTCGTTGTACAATTTGTATCTGTCACAACCAGTTGTTTTGAGGAATTCTGATCTTCCTTCAGAGAACGTGCCATTTTTATACTGATCTATGTTTTCGCTTTCTGGACTAGGAGGAAGATTCTCTCCAAATTGAAGAAAAGATAAAGTGGGGAGATGGATTTGCTATAGTTTATTCTGTCACTGACAGGTGTAGCTTTGATGAGGTGATGAGGCTGTGCTTTCTCATCAACCATATCCATTCAAGCCCAAAGCGGAACAGTGGCAATGGAGAACCGCCGGTTGTGATTGTTGGAAACAAGAAGGACTTGCAGTTTGACCGAATGGTAACCTTTCAGGATGGAGAAAATCTCTCCAAGGCTCTGAAGCATCCTTTCTATGAGATCTCTACCAGGGACAGCTATGAAGAGACTGTTGTGGTCTTCAACACCTTATATGGTGAGCTGATGAAGCAAGGGCATTTTTCCCCAGGGTCCTTCAAGAGGCGAGCATCATCTAAGTTAATGGAAAAGATTCCCAAAATTCATGCCAATTCAAGTCTAACTTCAGCAGGCAGGAGTCTCAGCTTCCATTCATTCAGGGACTACATCCCAGAATGAACATTTGTCTAAACCATTGTACAGTGATGTTCGAAGCACACAAAGCCAGTTCAAGGTAACAAGGGAGAGGCTGCAGAATTGGTAGCACAAAGGGCAAGAGGCCTGCACATTGTTAGGAAGGCTTTTTTTAAAAAAATCCAACAAAATTGGAATATCTGAGTTTGATCCTTAGCTGATAGCATGAGGCTATGTGATGCAACAGAACAACTTACCAGATGATACCAAAGGACAGTCTATACCTGAATTTTGCTTTCCAGAATGTATTTCTGAAAACCCAACCCAAAATTAATGATCCTCTTTTTGTTCTATATTGTCTCCTAACAATTAATATTCAGTAGCACATAATCTCTGGCCCAAGGGGTTCCATTTAGCCAATGTGTCCAATGTATTTCATTTGGCCCATTCCGCATACCCTCCCCCATGAATGTGTTATCTTTGATTTTAAACTAATTGAAGCCAGTAGCCATCTTAATGGCAGAGAATTCTAAAAGTAAGTGAGTTGTAGCATGTTCTCCTGTAGTCTTTTAAATTTGGATTTAAGAGCACTATAAAGCTTCATTGAGTTGGGCCCTTTTTATTTTCAACAACAAGAAAAACAGTAAAACTAAATGTCTTTGCAAATGGGAATTCGGGTGCTGAATTCAACAATTGCTGAGCCTTGTTAAGTGTTGATCTCTCTTTTATGTGGTTTACAACAGTGGTTTTACAAGGTCTTCAATATGTTGTTATCCCTCTGGTTCTTACTACTGATCTGTCTTTTCCAACAAACATAACATGTGTGCATCTTTTACAGACTGATTAAGATCATTGTTATCATTTGTTTTTGATGGATGCAGTAAAAACCATCTTTAATTTAGTCAAATATACTTAGCCCACTGAAAATGTTTGCTTGATCTATAAGCGTGGATAAAAGGGTGCTTGATTTGTATAAGAAGGTACAATGAGATCAGACTTCCTGGCCACAGGGAAGAGGTGAATTCAGGGAACTGGGCAAGTTTACAGTATCCTACAACTTGGTATTTAAAAGCCCATTAAGACTACTGCTAGGAAATTCCAGGTACTCTTTACCAGAGTAATTTGAATTCAGATAGGGTGGATGATAGGAGCCAAGAATCACCTGCCTCCCCCCTTTTCAGTTTTTGCTTGAAAATGTGAATACATGAAGCTGCCTCGTGGGAAGGCCCATCTAGCCTATGAGTTTCTATTTGGACAGATAGGGACTTTTTAACATCTCAGCTTCACTGTTCCTTGAGATGCTTTAGCAAATAAAGTGTTCCTTATTTAAAGAAAAATAACTGGAGAAATGCTTGAAGCATATATGGTTTGCCACAGATCTACTGCCCCTCTTCAAGCTATTCCCCCCCCCCCTCTGGGAGCTGCATCTACTTGGCCAATATATTGCTCAGACTCCCAGGCACCTGCTGGAGAGATGACAGATTAGTTGGTTCAGTTTGTTCCCCAGGGCTCCTACATGGCTTCTTTGCATTGGAAAACTATTTAAATAGCTGCCTGCTCACTTCTACTACTCACTTCTTTACAGTGGTTTGTGTGGCTTCTTTGTAACGTAACACACAGAAACAAAAGGTCTTATGTCTTAAACATGCAGATATTTTACATACACCTTGAAGGATGCTCTGTATTTCTAGAAATAATAAATATGTCTGTACTAATTTCTCTGGCTCTTAATTATTATCCACTCCAGCTAGTTCTCAAGTTAGAGACAGAAGTTTTGGGTATGTTTTTGCTTTGACACTGTGTGGCTTTACAGTTATAATTTGCATTGTAGAATTATTACACTTACTATTAAGTAAAATCTCTACATATGGAGAAGGAATATGCATATGTATTTTTACATATGCACTTTGGGAATGTTTCAGAGATCATGAAAAGAGAGTGAAAATGTGATAAATCAATAAATGAGAAATTAAGTAAAACAGCCTTATCAGAATAGTAGTTATATGCCAGAATTCTGTGCTGTTCAGTATATAGCTATTCCAACACCCAGATTCTTAAAAGCAACTAGCTAATATGCACAACTTTTTATTATGCTCAAAATTTCACTGCCTCCATTCTGAAATATTTCATGGACTGTTTCCACAATAGCATAGAAATTGTGTATAACAACATCACAACGTGCATTTTGTGAGATTGCACATTTCAGAGATTCTTGAATGGTTCCCATTAAAAATATTTCCAGCCCATGAATGAAAGAATCTTGCAGTTCCAGATATTTTCCATTTCAGTCATGCCATTCATGCTAATCCTTTGGTGCTTCAGTGGGAATAAGGAAATCTCATATGCTATCAAACCCATCCTGTTACTGACATAAAGAAGGAAAAGAATTGATGCTTTTGTTATGTCTAGGAGCTCTCAGTTAATAGTCTGATTTAAAAGCATCTGATAGGATCCCAGAAGTGGCCCTTCTTTATTGCAATGGCTGTCCTCTGGAACCCCACTATCCTAAGGATGCATATGGCTCCATTCTGATGATATTTCAAACATCTGTAAAAACCTGCCAGACCTTGAGGAAGAGTGGGTGTTGACCCTATTGGTTGTTTTTCTTTCAATTGATCCCCCCCCCCTTGTACATGCACGGTTCTTTTACTGTGTTTTATGTTTTTATTTTTTCCTCTTCCTTTTAACATTCTAAGCTACCCATAGTCAACTGGAATCAGGTGACCTCTACATTTCATGAAACAAATAAAGCTGCCCTTAAATCCCATTGAAATCAGTGTGAAAAACTAGTTAATCTTTCATATTGATTTCAGTTGAACCTATGTGCAAATATTTAATAACATAGGCCTTTGTGTGTTTGTTTCACTTATTTTATAGGATGAACTAGCAAAAAAGAACAAATCCTTTTATTATTGTTGTTCCAAGCTAATAAAAGTGAGCATTGTATTTATCTACTGTAGTTTTTAGCTCAGTAACAGTGATGTGGATTAGACGTTCAGCTTCCTCCTCTCCTTTCTTCCAAAGTAATCAAAGAAAGGATAAATATGAAATGTTTATTCAGAGGAAAGTCTTATATAACAATTTAAAAAAACTATAATCTGGAAGCATTGGGTGTTATGTACAATGTCATATATGCTTTTAAGTGGTTGTTTCTGCAGTATATTATATCACTGTCTCCTTTTGGTTTTCCTCTCCTGTTTGGGAATTTTATTTTTCTCAAACAAATTTATTCTAATTTAGATGTGGTTTCCATATGAGAAAGCTGTCAGTAAAAATGTCTTTTAATCTGCTAGGCATAAGGAATATTCAAAAACAATTACACTTAATTGAGACTCTGTGTTTTTTTAAATATTTGTTTCTCTCAATTCAGTGGGAAAAGATCTATAGACCTATATAAATTCATGCAACTTTATAACAGCAATACCAAATGTAGATTTCTTTTATATTTTATTTTATTATTAAATTTGTATGCTGCCTGGCTTCTTATAATCCCCTTATCTAGGTTGGCCCTGGTATGCTTGGATGCAAAACCATTTAGGAAGCCCATTATTGGAGGTTGTGGTGTCCTTAATCTTTAAAGATTCTGGATGAGTCAGGTGGCAACTGGAATTCTGTTACATACCCAGTGTATTCTTGATGGTATTAATTGGTGACTTCATGTGTGGGCCGTAGTATTACTGAGTGCTGAAGAACCATTCTATTTCTTGCACATAAATCAGGCAGAAAATAGAAAGAGATGTGCTTTCACAAATTTGCTTGTCGCTCTCCTTACAAATTGCATTAATTGTTTTAATTTTTTTTACAGTTTATATTATGTGCTTCCCAGAGTCACTTGTTGAGATGGGCAGCTATAGAAAACAAATAAATAAATAACATCTCACGGATCCAAAGTAATTTTTCAGGGAGCTGTCGAGGCAATTTTGAAAGTTCATGCAGAAAAGGTTCAAAACAGTCTGATGAGATGGGTCAACCCCTCAAACAAAATTTGTTGCTTTACTTCAATTGCAAAAATCTCTAGTGAAAGGCAGCTTTTGTTTACCTGGCTGAATATCGCAGCTTTCACGTTCTGTTTTATAGCATTAGGGTTTATCTAACTCCTTTAAATATAGAAAGTTTACAAGTGACTTCCTTTCTGGTAAACTATGCAGAGAATTTCTTGATACACTGCCTGGTTGCTATTGACTCATTTTAATGTTGATACATGCTCAAATAGCCATCTTGGCCTTAAAACTAAACCTGTCTTTTTCTCAGGGATTGGAAACCTCCAGATTTTGTGTGTGTGTGTATGTGTGCACACACATCTGTCAGATTGTTTCTTAAAATACCTATGAGGGAAATAAAGAAAGTGCTGTCATTGAGGCAGTTATCTAAGTACCCACTGAATAGAAGTAGAAGAATCCAATTGCAACAGGACTGGATTACCATATTTTGAAGAAAGTGAAATAATACAAATCGGGTATCATTACAAAAAGATGAGGGGAATTAACAGATAATGAATTAGGTCCATAATTACCTAAAATAATCCAACTAGATTCTGTAGCACTTGTACATTCTCCACAATTATCCTACTCTGACAGTTCATGCAAATATATTCCAGTGCTTAAACTTCTAATAAAGCTAAATAATACCAATCTGAAATAAACAGAGATTAATACTATGGGCTTGCACTGAATGATGCTAAGGTATCTTCTGTGAAGCATCTGCATTCTGCAAGGGAGATCCAAAGGTGCTTTTCCAAGAGGCAACTGGACTTTCTGGTCAGCTCTGAAGAAGATTCTTGGCTGAGAAGTGAAACGTCTTCAAAGAAAAATCAGAAAGTCCAATTGCCTTTTGAAAAAAGCATCTTTGGGACAACCATGACCTGGATGACTGAGAATCTCCATAGACATCTACAAGGGAGAACTTTTCCTATGGTAAATAAAGCAACTGCTCTGCTAAGATGTTAGGAAAAATAAAATTTCGGCAACTATGCATAATGCTACTGCCACTAGCTGAGTTCAACTGCAATTCACACAACTGAGAAGATGTGAAATCACAATGATAATTTCAATAGCAGCCAATTTGGGAAGGACATTATAATCACACTCTGACCCAAGGAAGAAGTTGAAGGCAGACAGCTTCTATTTGTCTTCTGTCACCTAATCTTTCTGTAATCACCTTCTGCCTTGGAGGAAACAAAAGTTGGATTGTGCAAAAATATTGCTGTTGCTGACAACCATTATGCCATATGTATACATTCCTTAGGGAACAACAACCTTGTTTTTCAAACTTCAAGGACAAGAATTTGCAGCTAGGAATGTTGATGATGATCTTTTTCCTTTTTATGTTCCTCTCAATTCTGACAAAAAACATTGTGTAAGCCCAACCATCTCTCCTTAGGCCAACATGACCGATTCCCAAAAGTACATTCCCCAAATCCATTGCAAGTAGACTAAATGCTATTCGTTGATTCATGGGTTTGTATAAGTCCAGATTTTGCCTTCATTCATCTACTAATTCAAGACCCCATTATGTCTCTGGAGATCAAGATTAAAAACAAACAAACAAAAAAACTTGCATGGGAGGCAAGTTATCTTCTACTACACATATGCACATGCCGACTGGCTTCATGGTACTGCTTACTTAGAATGTAGTTCATTTTTTTTCCTCTGGCTTAGGAGTCAATCATAATGATTTATTAACCATGGTTTATGATTTATATAAAACCCCAGCCAATTGCAGATTATTCAAAACAACAACCACCCTGGGTTACTTTATTTTGTATTTATTTATAAAATGAATGTATTCATTGTCCAATATGTAAACCCCATCACTCTGTGGCAACATACCTGTTCACTTATGTGCAAACACACAGTATCAGTTGGCTGGGTGACAGCCTTCTGAAAAGAAGCTGAAATGTCATCATTGTTCTTTGTCTTTCTTTCACAGTTCTTTGTGGTCTGCATTTTAAACTAAAAGCCAGTTCAACTTTCAAGCTTCTTCCAAATGTCAAAGGATTATTTGTTCCGTTCTTGACTATAATTAGTAAAAAAAAAACAAAAAACACCCTGACTTGGGCAAAGTTGCAGTATTGAAAAATGTAATGAGCATTTGCTGGCAAGATTACTCAGCCTATTAATATTCTAATCTTCTGATAATATCTCCATCACAGGAAAAACTCTGAAGCCAAATACCTTTAAGTTCTAATCTATATCTTGTGGCTCTGACTAGGTTGTAACAAACCAATTGTATTCTTCCACTAGCCTCTTCTGTGGTACTATTTGTGCCTTTCCTTGTGGCTGTGAGCAATATTGCCCATTTGAAAAAACAAAATCAACAACCCAGAGCCTATTCAGATTTTGCAACAAACTCCTGGTGGTTTGTCCATGGCTTCTTACTACTTATTTTTAGTAATGGGGATCATGCTAACAGAGGGCAAGTCGTTACTTTATTTAAGAAAGGGGACAACTTGGGGACTACTCTGTACAGCAGCAATGGACACTGTGTGACCTACTCTAGAGTTGCTGGTAATAATTCCCAGGAGTCATAGCCACTAAGGCCAACTGTAGTCCAGCAAGACCTGTGAGGGCCAAAATTGCTTATGCCTATATCATAGGAATTGGTTTCCATAAACTACAGTATTTCTCAAACTTGGGAACCTTAAGATGTGTGGACTTCAACTTCCAGTATTCCCCAGCCAGCATCTTAATAGTTGTCAAGATTGAGAAACATTGATATACTAAGTTCACTTATCATAGGGTGCCATGGATTTTTTTAAAAACACTGAATTGTAAAGCATACAACAACTTGCTTCACATAAAACATTAAGTCATGATTCATAGTTAATAAACGGCAGTGGTTAGCTTCAAGCATAATGTGGTCTACAGGTCTATGTCCCCTATAACTTGGTTTTAATGTATAAAACCTAAAATTATCAGTTTAAACTTTACAAAAAGTTTATAAACAACTTTGTTGTTGTTCATCCCTGATAGGTAGACATTTAGGTACACTAACCTCTTCCAAATTAAATACAATTTAGGTTTAAAACAGAATTGGGGAACAAAACTCATTCTTAATCCAGAGAATTACCTGTTTCATGTGAAAGGTCAACTCAGGCTAAGGAATGGAACAATATTTTTTTTATTGCACACTGTATACCGTAGATGTGAAGAGTAAAATGTTAATAAATCTGGCCTACTGAGTTGTCAGTGATATAACCTGCACCTTGCCTGCCGCACAGTTCTTCCACATTTCTCTGAAAGCAGAAGATCCCCAAGGAGAAGCACAGAAGAAAAAATCAGCAAAGGAGAAAATGCCAAATCGATGAGGTAGGTCTCTGGACATCTCCCAAGGAGAGCAACAGACGTAACCTGGAAACAGGTTCTCTTTGGCTGTTCCACAAACTCTCCAGAGGGACAAAGCTGTGACATTGATGCCCAAAGGCTTGCTACTTAACATGCAAGAGTTTTTCAAACAAAGTTTGAAAGTTTTATGTATTTCCTACATTTCTGCCGCTACTTTATATATTGTAGGATCATTCTCACATTCTCACAACCCCTAATGTTGGCCTTTTGATTTACATAATTTAAATTAAAATATATATCTTCTATTTATTTACTAAATTTATTTGCTATCTGTCTCAACACAAGATAAATATATCTTGTTAATAGCTTGTGCGTAAGCAGATTAAATCTAGTAAAGTAACTGTTTGGCAAATTTTACTTAGAAGCAAGTAAATTATAAATAACATAAGTAAAGAATTTTTAGAAACAAAGTAAGCTATAAAAATGTTAAGAGAGCAGCAATTCAACAAAGAAGAAAATTTAAAGCAACCACATCTTTGGAACTGAGAACAAGAATATAAGTTTTTAAGATATTCAAGTCCAAAAACAAACTTCCCTGTTTACACGAGGTTGCTAGGCAACGTCAAAACAGGGCTACTAAATCTGTGCCCTGGTGACTTCTAGTGTGATACATATTCTTGCATATATACGTACATAATATATTCTTGGTTTGGCCCTAGAGAAAACAACTGTTCAGAGCATTGAAGTGGGATTCTTGGCTGAAGCTATTCTAACACATTTGAGATTTTCTCCAATTGTGCTACAGTTCTGGAGGTTGTTGTCCAAGCACATCTAAAGGATAGACATTTTCATCTTTGAAATTTGTTTGCAAGACACAGGCTGTCAACAAGAAGTTGGTAGTTTACTAACATATTATCATATGTGGTGGTCATGCTCAGAAACAAAGAAATATTGGAAAAGAATACATATATGGTTGGAAAAGATGATACAGCAACATATTGATTTTAAACCTGAAATATTTTTGTTGGG
>JANHFL010009421.1:185810-201528 GCA_032468155.1 Oxyrhabdium leporinum | reverse complement strand
GAAATGTATTCTGATTGGTTGTCAGACTCCCATGGGGCCATGCAGGGGTAACTTTGTAGGTTGTCTTGAGTCCCAGGTTTAGTTGAATCTTCTGGGTGATGATTTAATGAATAGAGTTGTGTTCTGAAAGAGTTTTGGGCAATTCCTATTATGGCTTAATGGTTTTGTCCTGGTTTGGATCTTGAGTGAGGGCTAATCCTATCATGTTCTGAGGGTGAAGGTCTTTTGTTTTGTAGATAAGCTGCCCTAGCCTTTTGTCTTGTAGATAGGTTGGCACCAAAAATATCTGCTGGGGGCGCAGGGAGCTGAGGCTCTGAGTTTATCTCTTTAGAAACATGTTTCTCCCTTAGGGAAAATATAATATTCTGCCTTTTTAATATTTCCTAGAGTATTTCACTTTTCTAGAAGAGGGGTGGGTGCTAACTTGTGTGTGTGTGTGTGTGTGTGTGTGTGCTGTGTGTGTGCTGTGTGTGTGCTGTGTGTGTTTAGCGGCTCTGGTTCCCAATTTACTCAACCGGTTATGTGATTATTAGCAAAGGACCTAGTTTTGCTTGGGATTTAGTTCTTTCTCTTTGTGCTTCAGACTGAGTGCCAGAGTTCCCCCTAAAAACAGATCCTCTCTGTTCCCTTGGTTTCTGTAGTTGTTTTAGCAGCCACACTGGGGGGGAGGTGAAAAAGTAGCAGGGATGAATGTGCATTGGCCTGATTCCCAACTCTCTTGCTGTAGTGCCTGCAATAGTTATGACACAAAATGTTTTTATGTTTATATTTATTTAGAAATAAAAGTGCCTGAAATTGAGAAAGAAAATGACTGCCTCCCAGCTTGTATTGGATGATAAATCAGATCTGTGAAACACAAATGGAAGATAAATAAATACTTAGGAGGGAATGTCTACTTGTGCAAACACAACTGATAGGAAAGTTGCATGACATTTCACCTAGAGTGTCACAATTAGATACCCTGAACTAAAAGTAAGAGATGGTCTTCTTTCTAGCAACTTTATTGTTCAGTGCATTGTTTTATTTTATTAACATTGGTTTACTTAGCCTACTGGGATGTCGCTAACTTTCAGAGATTGGTAATTGTTTGCAATATTTCTAGTTTTTTCAGAAATCTTTTCCGTTATTAGGAAAAATCATTGCCACTACTAGAAATGTGGGTTCCATATTTTAATAGAAAAGAAATGGTTTGGAAGTTATATAATTTTATGTGCAGGTTTATCAGAACTAAATACTAAATTCAATCTTCAATATCTGGATTAGCAACAGCTAATCTCTCTTTGAGAATAATAGTCCAAGCCACACCTAAGTCCCAAAGCTAAATGTTAGAAGAACTTGAATCTTAGCAGGACTTCAGAACCTACTGTAACTTGGAATCATGTGCCCTAGTTTTAGAACTTTGAGCCCTTGAGAAGGTCTCACCTTTCACAACACATAGTGTGTGATCAAGCAAATTCTCTCCCAGCTGGACTAAAGGACTCCTTCCCTTATTAGATACTTCTGAGCCAATGAACACCTGCTACTGGTCAAATAAAAAGGCATCATAGTTTGATTAAATTGCCAATTGCTGCCCCAGAAGCTGGGCTGCCCTCCTGAAGAAAGAGAAATAGATGACCCCTTTTTCACCAATGGAAATATCTCCTGAATCCAAATTATTGTCTAGAGATAATTTGCATTCAATAAAAGTAGTAGAATGTCAAATGTGATATTTCTATTTACCTTCACCTTTGGTGGTAAGAACCAAAATCTATCTGTAGAGTCATTACATGTTTAATTGCAATGGTGGTTTAAAGCCCATGTGATTGACTCTTCAGTACTTTATGGCCTAATGAGGGGGCGGCGGGATAGGGGACAGATAACACAGGATTTACTCGTATCCACCCTTTGTAGCACCCTGCTTGCTGCTTGTCTAAAAGATTGCTAATCTGATATCACATTCTTCTTACTTTTCTTCCCAGGCATACCTGCATATGTCCTTAGTTACTCTATCTAAGGACAAAGGTCCTGCCTGCTGCTACAATGTATTTCCTATGAGTAAATCTCCTTGCTGTTATACGGATACAACTAGTTTCATAAGTAATTGCTCACAACATACTCCTGCTTTCAGGAACACTCACAGAGACACAACGCTTCAACCAGCCAATTCCAAACAATAAACATCTAAAGAAAATGATCAGCTTTCTTGTATGAATCTCCGTTTCAGATTTCACTCTCTAGAAACTTTGCAAGCATTGTGCACACATTTACAGACGCATAATTTTTTAAAGAACTCCATGTTCTCAAAATTTTCCTTAGTCTAACAAGGCATGTTTACATAACCTTCAGTGTAAGGCAGCTACCATCTTTCAAAAACTGGTAACATCTTGCTTGTGCTGTGTCTGTGCTGAATATACTTTCTAAACATTTTGCTGGGTTTTATCACATGGAAGTTATTAGAAATCTGGCCAACTTGGATGCCTGGATTTTATCAGAACTGGAGAGGTTGCCTTTGTGTCTATTACACTGAACCAGGCTGATGTGAAGAATATCATAGCAACATTTAGGATGTCATCCCTGGTTAGCCTATCGCTGTGGTTTGCAGAACCTAGCAACGTGATTGTTCAAGGGTATCAAGCTGAAAGCAATATTGGTGATACATTTTGCTCTGAGATTAGCACTAAGCCTTGTGTTTTTCTGCCAAAACCTCTCCAGGATTTTGCTTGCAGTGCTTTAAAAGCCTTGGATTACACAAAACCAATCTGCCGAAGGAACTGTTGGTTCTTTTCTTGCCTTTCTAATATGGTCATCAGATTCTAGAGGTTGGAAGAGGTGAGCACCACAGGCCGTTAAGACCAGGTGAGGATTCTTCCATTACGATACATGAAAAGAACACCAAATAATGCTTGTTTGCCTGTTTTAGCAAGGGGTACATTAAAGAAGAGTTTAGTTTCCTTTTTATTTCAGCATCTTAATATAGAATCAAAATAATGTAACTTTTTTTTTCTCAAGAATCTGGTCATGTATTGTTACGGTAGGTTACCAGAATTCTAGACAACCATCAAAGTTGTTTCAGAACTGATGATTTCAATTGATATGTGTGTGCTTGCATCCATGCACATCTCTATACACGCACACACACACACACACACACACACATCAATTGTATGACCCTGAGGAACAGATCTAAGTATTATCTATTGGAATGTAATATGGCTTAGTTGGAAAATGTATATGTTTGCAGTGATTTCTTGGATATAACTCTCTCCTTCCAGTTTAGTGAAAATGAGACATATCAGAAGGAAGAATTATTTTCCTATAAATAAGAAACAGACCTCAAGATTTAAGAACTTCCATTCCCGTCTTTTCTTTCACTTGACAGATGCCCCCCTTTTCTTGAAGAACAACTGACTTCCTTTTAGGATTGTTGCTATTATGAATTCATGTTTACTAATAAACTAATTGCCCTTTACTTCATTCAGGATCCTAAACATGACTTTTAACCTAGAAAACTAAAGCACACAAAAATATAGCTATATAACTAATCTGCTGAATCTTTCTGTTTTCTCAAAGCTTTATGCATATGTGAGTGAAACCTTGCATTGTAGCAAGAACAACAATATTTTGAAAAAATATAATTTTCAGAAAAAAAACATTGTCCCTGCTCTACATATGTGTGATCTAGTCAAATTTTCATATCATGAAATCTGGGTCTTGTAACACATATCACATTAGCTGGGTCAAAAATCATAATTTTGCTGTCACTTTTTCTAGGATGAACCTAGCTGTCTCATAAGCCATTTTATCAGAAGAGGATTGGCAAAGCTTCATGGCCAGCTTCTTCCCCATTGGCCACATAAGCAATTTCCTGTGTAGCTTTGACACTCTGATCAATGTGGGGAAAGTGTGCTATGAGTTGCTAAACCTTGGCAGCATGTCTCATGTAAAGTTTACTTTTTCAGTTACTCTTCCCCCCCCACTCTTTTTCTCGGAGGACTATGTACGCAAGCAGAGTCAAGTGATTGGGTTCAAGTATTGCCATGTTAATCTGAGTAGGTAGAGTTAGTTTAACCTTGTAAATGACTGGTTCCATGGAAATTAATTGACTGAGCCAATAGACCCCATTTCTAGTATTTCTTCTTATTGACCCAGTTAACCATACAGGTAGTCCTCAACTTACAACTGGTAGCTTATCAACCATTCAAAGTTACGACAGACCTCATCAGGGGTACTTCTAACCTGATTCTGAAGTTCTGACAAAAGCCATATTTATGGTCATTTACAGGTCATGCAGTCACATGATAGCTTTTTACAATGGTTTTGCCAATTCTGGTTTTTGGGAAAACCAACCCACAGTGAACTGGGTTTGCTTAATGGGCTTACTTTATGATTGTGGCATTAGCTTTACAACTATGGCATTTGCTTAATGACTGCTGCAAAAAAGGCTGTAAAATTGTGTCGGTCAAAGGATGGCTCCCCTTTACAACTATCATGACTTACAATTATGATGGATAGGCTCCTTTATGGTTGCAATGTGAGGATCACTTGTAATGTGGGAATGGGATCATTTAGCTGAATTACTAAATGGCTGCAGCTATGTAGATCTTTTGGCAGTCCATTTTTTCATTGTCAGGAACTTTTTTTTCATCGTGCCTTCTGGCTTATCAGCATCCTATCCCTGTCTCCCTATCTGCATTGTTTAGAGCAGGGATGTCAAAATCATGGTCCATGGGCTGGATGTATCAAGCACTGGCCACCCCCAACCCCAGTTTAACAAAGGGAAACAAATTGTGATACATCACCCAATGACAAAGTGACACCTTGAGTTTGACACCTCTGGTTTAGAGTTTACTTTCCCAGGCCCTGTCTAGCTATAGCAACACCTTGCATTTATGATTAAGCTATTGGTAAATTGCCAGCTTATAAAATTGTTGATATGCTAACATTTCATTCACAGAGGGCTTTGAACGCAGTAAATGAGCAGCAGCATGGCAGCTGCAAATACTTTGGAGGATTTCAGTGTTTTTGATTAGATTTTTTAATAAATCTCTTTTGTATGGATTTACACCATTTAATCTTTCAGGTTTGTTTATTTTTGAAAACCTTAAACAAATGCACCTAAATACCGAAAAAGTGTAAGTGAGGCCCCAGGCCATTTAATGAACCATATTTACAGAAAATGAAGATACCACTAAGCATAAATATATAAATCTGGCTATTTGATGGATAAAGTCATTCAGATCCATGCTGAGTTGGACTCTGACCAGGCAGATGGTGTGATCCGAGGTGAATTTGAGTCAGTGACTCCTGAGGAGGTGAATAGGGTTCTCTGCTATTAGTTCAACTGCCTCTGTGTTGAACGCAGGCCTCTCCTGGATAGTTAAAGTGGTCATCAACAGTGGTGGGATTCAGCTGGTTTGCACCAGTTTGGGCAAACTGGTTATTAAATTACTCCCCCCCCCACACACACACTATCAAAGTGGATCCTTGGTGCTGTGCTGCAATGGAGAAATGAGCAACAGAATAGCTAGAATGAGGGAAGGAGCAGGCCGCTTTCCCTCTTTCTTCTCCCTGCTCCTCCTCTTTCCCTCATGCCTGCATTTCTCCATTGCAGCGCAGCACAATGCCCAGGATCCACTTTTGATAGCCAGGGAGAGGCATAATTTAACAACCTGGTTGCTCAGAGTCAGGTTGGCTGTCACGGGAGGATCGTCCCACATGTGTAGCGGAGCTGGAGGATGGGGATGGGCCAAGCCTCCCATGAGAGCCTGACCCTGGGCAAACCGGTTGTTAAATTATTTGAATCTCACCACTGGTCCTGAAACAGATGTGCAACTGGATCCCTGTGCTGTGAGCTCTCTTCTCAAGAAACCATTGTTGGACTTAACTATTTTAGACAACTACCATCTGTAGAAAAGAGACTGTCTATAATCCCTTCAGTCAAACCAAAATTCAGTATGGATAAAGTGTTATTTACACTTGTTAAGACTCATAGCGTTGCTGGGATGGAAGGGGTGCATTCATCCTCATGCTCCTTGATCTCCCAGAAGCTCTCACTACTGTTGAGTATTGCATCCTTCTGAACTGATCTCAAGAATAGGGTTATCATATTGCAATGTTTCTGGTCCTTCCTCAGGGACAGTTCCGTGGAGAGGCGAGGGTTGAGGTTGCTCTCTAGACCTCTTCTTTGTATGATGTCACAGAGTTTGATGCTGCCTCCCCTCTTGTTCAATCCCTACACAGAACCACTGGGGTGAGGTAATACACCAGATTGCAGTTTAGCATTGTCAGCATGCAAATAATGCCCAATTATATATTTTGATCCAAGGCCAGCATATGAGACTGTCAAAACCATTTCCCAGTGCCTGGAGGCTGTGTGGTTAAGGAGAAACCAACTTAATCCCACCAAGACTGAATGACTGCCATTGTTGAGATCTCCTAGATCCGTGATGGCAAACCTATGGCACGTGTGCCACAAGTGGCACACAGATCCATCTCGGCAGGCATGCCAGCCATTGCCTGTTCCTCTTCCAGGTTCCGGCGTGTGCATGCATGCTGGCCAGCTGATCTTTGCACACACATGTGCGCCAGAAACTGGAAAACCAGATGGCTGGCGCACATGCGTGTGCTGGGGAGCTGCTTTTCCGGTTTCCAGTTTCCGGTGCTCCCTCACTCGCACGTGTGCGCTCCCATTTTGGCACTTGGGGCCAAAAAGATTCGCCAACACTGTCCTAGATGTGGATTTTCAAGTCACTCATGCCATTGTCACCAACAGCTCAACTAGAGGTAGTCCTCAGATTATGACCATTCATTCAGCAACTGTTTGAAGTTACAATGCTGCTGAATGGTGCTGAACTAAAGGACTAAAGTGAATTTGTCAATGCCAACAGTGTCCAAGTGATGCTCCAGTTGTCTTGGGATTGCTCCCAAGGTGCCTATGACTATTGATACCACCTTTGCTTTCTTTTGCTACAGTTGTTCTATGTTTATTTGCAGGTCTTTGTTATGGGCTTTTCCTTTCTGCAAGAAGAATCCAGTATGTACAGTACTATAAAAGCAATTATAATCCCTTCCGTTTTCTTCTTCTTTGGTAAAGAAGTGCTATTGTACAACTATATTTGCTAGTTGATTTCAAACTCTTTCTGTTTTCATATTTATCTTTTCAATTTACATTTTCATATGTCTAAAATATAGATATAGAGTACAATGCTCTGTAATATTAGTTGGAAGCAAATCCCTTTGGTGTCAAGTGAATCTAAATATGCAAGCTGTCTAAAACTACACAATCAAATATAAGCCTAGCAGAATATCTCAAGATTTACCCATAGGTATTTAACCTTAAGATTACACTGTAAATCTCATATTTAGGTTTAAATTATTTCTTAGAAAGTAATAATACATGAATTACTGAAATAATACATGAATGCAAACTTATTATCATGAATGCTATCATAATAAGGGCTACAAGGATTAAAAAAGAGAATAATATTTCCCCCTGGAAAGTTTCAAACATGCAATAGATGAATAAATCGATGGCAGGAAACACTTACATATGATATCTACATTTTGGGGAAGAGATCTACAAATGTAACATTTCCCCCACCTTAAAAACATTCAGTTGTTTTTAAAAAAGCAGCAGCATCTCCAACTTAGCTTTCTAGTTTTTAATTAAAAGCAAATTGAATTAAATCATAGTCCTATAAAAGTCATATCAAGGGATGAACTCCAGTGTGCAGAGTTGTCAGGGACAGTTTGAGTCTTCTGATTCGGAGGCTGGAAACCTTGACCTCGTCCTAGAAGGCTTCATCTGCACCCCAGGAATTCGATGAAGAAAATACATCAGAGGGAAAAAAGATACCAGTTGAGCCAGCTGATCTAATGCCTGAGTCAGGCCAGGATTGGAGCCAGCAACATATCTCAGCTTACTTGAGCTAATAATAAGGACTACATACAAGAGATAGCTTTTGTTATTGGCTCTTGTGGTCAACAAGATTAGAATTTTCTACCTGTGATTCTGCATGCTGTTGTTGACTACATGAAACCTTGGGCTGGAAATTATTCTGTAACCAGAGATCCATCTCTCCTGACTCTATTGCTAAAATTAGGACTTGGGCCTGGTGTGTGTGTGTGTGTGTGTGTGTGTGTGTGTGCAAAAAGCCTTGAATTTGCAAGGTGTTTGGGGTTTTTAAAGGGTTTTTAAAGTTTTAAAGTAATTTGTTACACTGTTTTAAATAGTTGTTGTGAACCGCCCCGAGTCTTCGGAATGGGACGGTATATAAATTAGATTAATAAATAAATAAATAAATAAATACTTCAGTAAAAGATTTACGACTGCAATAAATATATTGAGTTTATTGTCCGAAAGCAGCTGGGTGTGTGGCAGCATAGGACAGCGATGGAACCAAAGACACTTCCACACAATCAGAATTTTCATTTGCAAAACCCTCACAAAACAGTTTGAAACCAACTATTTATTTATTTGTTTGTTTGTTTGTTTAATTATTTAATTATTTAATTATTTGATTATTTGGTTATTTAATTATTTAATTATTTAATTTATATTGCTGCCTATTCGCCCATGACGACTCAAGGCAATTTACAGAATATAAAACCACATTTAAAACAATAAAAACTAACAAAAATTATCAAATAAAATAATATAGTACAATATAACAAAATCAAGATCACCTCTCACCCCCCCGCCCCGACGACAGCAGATCACATGAGAAATTTAATGGGCTCCATCCTGCCCTGGTTTCCCAAGGCCTGCTGGCAGAACCAGGTCTTCAGCGCTTTCCGGAAGAGTATTAGAGTGGGAGTCATTCTAATCTCTGGGGGAATGATGTTCCAGAGAGAGGGAGTCACCATGGAGAAGGCCCTTCTTCTGGGTCCCACCAAGTGTATCTCCCTTGGGGATGGGACCCGCAACGTTCCCTGCCTCCCCGTTCTGATGGGTCAGGTAGGTGTGACTGGCAAGAGACAGTCCCTCAGATAACATGATCCCAAACCATGAGGGGCTTTAAAAGTGACAACTATCACCTTGAATTGCACCCAGAAGCAAATCGGCAACCAATGCAGCTCCCGCAGGAGAGGTGATACATGTGCACACCGGGATCTGCACAAAACCATGTGGGCCATTGTATTTTGCACCAGCTGGAGCTTCCGGATGCTCTTCAAGGGCAGCCCCATGTAGAGCACGTTGCAAGATGGGAAATGACTAGGGTATGAGTGACTGTGAGTAGGGACTGTTGGTCCAGGAAAGGGCATAACTGGTGCACAACCCACAGTTGCACAAAAGCCACTCCTGGCCATGACCGCCACTTGCTCTTCGAGCAGGAGCCGTGAGTCCAGGAAAACCCCTAGATTATGCACAGGGTCTGTTTGGGGTAGTGCCACCTCATCCAAGACCAAAAGTGGCAATTCTCCCTGAGCCATCAAACCCCAAACCCAGAACCACTCAGTTTTCCAAGGGTTTAGTTTCAACCCGTTGCTCCCCATCCAGCCCCTAACAGCCTCCAGGCACTGTAAGAGGGAGGACACAGCAACACTTAATGCACCACGGGCCAAGACATACAGCTGAGTATCATCGGCATATTGGTGATACCTCAGTCCATGGTGAGGGATTACCTCACCCAGCAGCTTCATATAAATGTTGAACAGGAGCGGAGAGAGTACCGAGCCCTGCAGAACCCGTAAAGCAGTGGGTGAGGGCTGGATCTCTCCCCTCCTATCAACACTGACTGAGAGTGGCCACAGAGGAAGGAAGTGTACCAGGGTAGCACAAGGCCTCCCACTCCCATCCCCTGAAGCCACCCCAGGAGAATCCCATGGTCGATGGTATCAAAAGCCACCGAGAGGCCAAGTCGAGCAAGGATGGATGCACTACCCTCATCCTGCTCCCACCAGAGATCATCCAAAAGGGCGACCAATACCATTTCTGTCCCAAATCCAGCCCTGAATCCAGACTGGTAGGGGTTGAATTAATCCATTTCATCCAGAAAGCTCTGGAGCTGCCGTGTGACCACCTTCCCAACAACCTTCCCCAAAAAGGGAAGATTGGAGACAGGTCGGAAATTAAGAAGAGGCGGACTACAGCGGACTACAGCCTCTTTGAAATGCTGGGGCACCATCCCCTCCTGTAGGGAAGCATTAATCACCATGAGACAGGAGAGTCCGTCACCTCCTGTGAACTTTTCACAAGCCAGGGGGGACATGGGTCTAAAACAGGTGTTTGCGCGCATACTCCCTAGGATCCTGTGCACTTCCTCAGGAGCAACAGGTTCAAACTGTTCCCAGATAACAGGGCAAAAACCTTCCTCGGACTACCACCGGACCAGAAACCATGCTGCCATCTAACTGGGAACGAAGTCAAGCGATTTTGTCTTCCAGAAAATCTGCAAATTCCTCAGCGCGCCCCTTCAGTTGGACCTCAATCTCCTCCTTCCCCAGGAGGAGACAGATCACCTTAAAAGAGGGTCGCTGGGCAATTATCTGCAGACGCTATTAGTGTGGAGAAGTAATTACACTTCGCTGCACGAATCACCACGAGGTAGGCCTTAGTACCGTGTTTCTCAGAAAATAAGACCGAGACGTATTTTCTTTTAGACTTAAAAATAAGTACTTGGGCTTATTTTCAAGGAGGGTCTTACTTTATTTGAGGTGCAGCAGGCCAGACTCGATGAGCTGGACATGCTGTGGATGCACCGTCGCCACCTGAGAGGAGAAGAATGCACCAGAGTCCAAATGCTGAGCCTTGCCAGACTCAGAAGCCAGGGATCCTGCAGGCATCCTGGGCACATAAAGGCCGCAAAAATTCCCGGGCTGTTTGCAACTCAAGCGAGCCGTGAGCAGGAGCGGTGGCACTGCCTTGAGGTTTGGCATACCGGCGCAGCCTCTTGGAGCAGGACCCTGCAAGGCTTGTTATGGCGTTGCACTCATGAATGGCAGCACCTTTGTGAGCTTCATCATACCGGTGCAGCTGGTATCCTGCAGTGAGTGGCTGTGTTGGTGTGTCCAAACTGGAGCCTTTTTCACGAATGGCAGGAAAATGGGGAGGGGAATTTTCCTGCCTGTCATCCATTCCTCAAGCTTCCTCTCCCGCCCCATTTTCCTGCCTTTCGCAAAAACAGCTCTACTCTGATCCCAGGACCCAGCAGCCCCCCCCTCCCCGTGCCCGTGCCACCACTTGTGTTAGCCATGCCCATCCCTCCCCGGGCTTATTTTTGGGGTAGGGGTAATATTAGGCCTACCCCTCAAAAATTAGGATTGGACTTATTATTGGGGTGTTTTCAGAGAAACAGGGTATCACTGTTTATAGTAAAAGCACAAAAGCCTACACTATCTTGTTTTCCATTGTCAATTGCCATCTTGCAAAACAGTACACCTCCAATTCAAAAAACTGACCCCGTGACACCTTTCCACTGCTGAGAGGAGAGGTTTGAGATGGCTTTTCCTCCAAATTCCATTTCACATGTATGGAGGTGATAAATATAAAACATTATGAATAAATAAACTAGAACTTGTGATCAGGGCTCAAGAAGGAAAATATGTGATAAGCCCCACATGAAAATGTATGGGATAATATCCAGAATTGGCATATCACATTTAAAAAAAAATAATTCTGAACATAAGAACATGAGCAGTGCCTGCTGGATTGAACCCCTGACTCATTTAATCCAGCAGTCTGTTCTCACAATAGTCAACCAATTGCCCCAAAAAGCCAACTAGTTTCTTGGCAGATGGTTTTCACAAGCATATGTGATCCAACAAGGCTAATCTCCATGATTTTCACGAATTAGTCCATCCCCTTTTTGAAGCCAGCCAAGTTGGTAGTCAACAGCATATCCTGTGGTATAGAATTCCATAAGTGGAATGTGCTGTATAAAACAAAATATCTTTTGTCTTTCTTGATTTTTCCATTGGGTGACCTCTGATTTTAATGTTTGGATAAGAGAAAATATTTACCTCTTATCCATTTTATCTACACTATGCCTCATTTTGTACATCTCTGTTGCATTTACTCATTTGCCTCCTTTCCAGATTAAAGAGCTCCAAATACTACAATTTTTCCTTACAGGTTCTCAAACCCTTTGATCATCTTAGCTGCCCTCCTCTGAACCTTTTCTAACTCTACTGTATCCTTTTTGAGGTGTGATGACCAGAACTGCATACAATATTCCAGATGTGATCACACAACTATTTATATAAAAACATTATAATAACTGCATCTCTATTTTCACTATCATCTGTTACCTGCTACTGGCTTGTTCTATTGCAGATGTGTATTGTGTCAAACCTGCTACTGGCTTGTTCTATTGCAGATGTGTATTGTGTCAAACCTTCATTGAACTATTTATCATTACTCAATATCTGCTTCCTTATAGGTCAAGTTGTTCCCATTAGTCTGCATGAGTAATTAGGATTTGGGGATCCAATGTGAATCACATTGAATGGCTTCTGACATTATGATATCCCTATGGAGATTATTGTTTATTATTATTATTGCCTGAACAATTTAATGTCATCAGCCAACTTGACTAGTCATCCCAGTTACAAATAATTTATAAATATGCTTAAATGTACCAGTTTCAGGAAAGAACTCTAGTGGGCCCAACTAATTACATTCTTCCATTTTAGAAATGTCCATTTAGTCCATTTTTATTCTGTAGTCAGTTGCTTATTCACAAGAGGACCTGTCCCCTTAATTATTTTATATTTTATTTTATTCCATGGCTACTAAGAGCATTGAGAACTCTTCGATGAGCAGATCTATGCAATTATGTCCATAGGCTCACTTTTGTCTACAAGTTTATTAACACTCTCCAAAAACTCTGATTACTTAAACAGGGACCTTCCCTTAGTGAAGCCATTCTGATATTCTTCAGGGAGGCCTGAATCTCCAAATTTTTGCAAAAAAATTTTCTTCAATATCTTCCTTTAGAACATATGTTAAAATGTCAGACCTATAATTTTCTGCACATCCCTGTGAGCTGCTGTTAAAAATTAGTTGGCTAACTTCAAATCCTCAACTACAGAGACTGAGTGTAGAAGAAGGCTACATATTTTTGTTAGGAAGTCCACAATCTCAGTTCTATAACCCTTAGAGGAGCTGGTGATTTGTTGAAGTTCAATTTTCAATTTGTCAGTAAGGCCTAATGTTTCTTCTTTTGTCACCATTGTATAGCTGATTTTGTCTGATTTTCCTTCTGAGTCAGGAGCTCAGGCACAGGGATCTGCTCTAATTTTTCCCATGAAGACAGAGGCAAAAAATAATAATTGTTCAGCTTCTTTGCAAATTCCTTTTTTCCTCTTAGCACACCTTTGACTCCTTCTTCATCCAAATGATCAATAGTCTTCCTGGCGGATTCCCTACTTCTAATGTATTTGAAGAACCTTTCATTATCCGTCATCACAATTTTGGCAATATGTTCCTCTAATTTTCTTTTGACCTCCTTCAATGTCTCTATGCATTTATTTGGCCAGAATTTGCACTTCTTTTTGTTTTCTTCACTAGGATAGGTCTTTCACTTACTAAATGGTCCACTTTGGGACCATTTTCCTATTTTTTATAGAGTCTAATCTGAACGCTCTCACTTTTTACTTTGAAGTATAGGAGTGGCTGTGCTCAGGATATCAAAGCTGAAAGGTTTGAGATCTTACACTATAGTGAGCTGTGAGAACATACAACATGACAGTACTTGCGTAATCAAAGAAATGAGTTTATTTAAACAATTACAATAATCAATTCCCATTTACCCACTCATTCTCTCACCCTTATGGACTGTCCATTAACCAGGATGATTGGTCACTTGTTAAGGTTTTAGGGGAATAGGTGGATGACTGGATCAGAAGTCTTCCGGTGAACCTTGTGATTTTATCCTCATTTTCTAGCCTGCACAGAGTGATAAACTTTGCCACTGAATAAATCTACCCTTCCCTGATAGAATCTACTATGAAACAGTTTTTTAAGTGTACATTGGCTTTTCCAAGTAATGCGATATTATTTCCAGTTACTTACCTACATTACTTTCCTTTACTTACCATATTTGAATCATTGATCCTCTAGCAATGTAAATTGATATTCGATTTCCCTTGGTCACAAATAGTAACTCAGATAATTTATAACAATGCTAGAAGGCTACAATATATGCAAAAGGGACAAACCCAACATTAAGGGTGAATGTTTTGTTGCACTGAAACTAAAAGCAAAAGTATATTTGCTTAGACATTCACAAATTGAAGCATGCAAATCCTGTTGAATGTGTTTTAATAAGAGTAAAAACATGAGGGAATTGAAAATAACACCATCAAGGATTTCTAGGCAATTATTATAAACTGTTTGGGCAGGTAGAATAATTATCTTGACATCTGCTGGGAAACTATACCTGCCAAGAATCAGAAGTCTAACACTTTTTGTCTCTTTTTTCTGCCAATATCATTTATCAAAGCTGGAAGCAAGAACAAAGGAATCTCCTCTTCTGGATTTAATTCTCCTTAAGAGGGAGGAATTTGCATACCCTCTGTGTGGAACCTGTTTTCCTGCTGGAGGATACAACTGAGTGCTACAGTAACAGACTTGGAAAATGCCCAATGACATAAACGTGGAACGAGATATACACAATCGTCTTGTTAAATGGACCTGTCCCTTCCAATTTGTGTTGTGTTGGCATTTGCCAGGTTTAGGGTTGCTGAATTAGAATTTGCCCTTCTCAAAATTTCTGCATCAGGTGAAATCTACGTCCATGTTATAGCCAATGCTATTAGGAGACTACAAACTGAAGTCTCCTCTGTGTCTCCAAATGATATTCAGAACTGTAAGGCTCTAGACTTTTTATAGGCAGATCAAGGAGGAGTTTGTGTGCTCAATATTTCAGGTTGTTGTGCCTATTATCAGAGTCAGGGTTTTGTTTTATTTTTTTGTAGATTTTGTTGATGCCTCTTTTTCCTTCATTTTTAAAAATGTTATTACTTCATAGTTACCTGACTTGACATAGTTGAAATCATTTTGGGGTTGTTTTTATTTTGATTGTTATATTAGGAATTTTTATTTGTTTGTTATTACTCATAGTGCCTGCAATATTACTCATAATGCCTGCAGTATTACTCATAGTCTCTGCTGCAACTTTTGAGAGCTTTCCTCTACAAGAAATCTATTACTTCTTTTCTACATTGAAATTTCTGTGCATTCTGTCTCTGTTACTGTTGATCCAAATTCCTGAAGCTTTTGTTTTCCAACATTTGCTTTTTTGGTGATGCTGAAAGGATTCATTTTTTTCACCCTATAATCTCAAAGGGGAGAAATGAGGGCCACATGAGATGGACTTTGTAGTATTGTTGTACTTGCTAACGAACATAGTTATTTTGTATTTTAATTTGACTTGTTTTTCTCTCTTTTTCAATTATGTTAATGGTTTGATTAATAACTTCTGACATTGTAAACTTCAAGATTTAAAAAAAAACCTGTCTTTGTTCCCCAGATCAGGCTAGGATGGGATATCTGGATTTTATCTCCTGAAAAAAAGAAAGCTTATTAGCACTAATTGGTGTCTGGTTTGTCACTCCATGAACTCCAAACAACGTTTGGACTTTTTCTCCCATTAACATCTTAAATTTTACACTCCTGCTTTTGTCAGACTTCATTTAAATGGACACATGGGTGGTCACATGTAATGTTTAATTTCATGTAACCAATTTTCTATGCAAAGGAGGGCTTACTTTTGTCCTGTCCAATCAACTTCTCTCT
>JANHFL010009421.1:162289-172931 GCA_032468155.1 Oxyrhabdium leporinum | reverse complement strand
AGGGAGGGAGGGAGGGAGGGAGGAAGGAAGGAAGGAAGGAAGGAAGGAAGGAAGGAAGGAAGGAAGGAAGGAAGGACATCACCAGACTTAGGCATGCTGTTTTTTACTCCGAGCTATGCTTTCAGAACTTCTAATCTACTCTGTTGAAACAACTATTTGAACAAACCATGGATGCTATTATCAAATACTATTATAAATCTGACAAGTAGCTTCTGAGGCTCATATTAACACACTATCTAGGCCCTGACCAGATTCACCCAGTGACATCCAAGACAGAAGCATTCAGTACTACAGCATTGTTGAAAGTTGTGATCTGATAAGCAGAAATCCATCTAAGCATGCTCAGCTCCTTCAACTACAACCACTAAAGAATGTATTCAAGTTTTCACTACTGCTCTATACACAATATCTCTTTTGTGCTATTTCTTGGGTTTCTCTTTTGATACCAAGGTACCAATGAGGAAACTGGAAAATCTCTCTTGGCTACATAATTTAAGTGCTCAGCTGGAGCTCTCTTTAATAAGCAGTGGTTTACATAATAAGCAATTAGTCTTACTCTTCATACAGCACAGTTCTTGACCTCTGTGACAAAGGTACAATCTCTTTGTGTTCTCTCTTCCCACTCCCTTGCAGGACCACATCTATTTACCTCAGCTAAGAAGAAAAAGGCTGCATTCACTGAGATTTATCATGAACTACTTCCGTATGAAACCACTAAAATTTTTGATCAGTCTGTCCCCTTATACAAGCATCAACTCACCAATTTTCCAAAGGTCCCTGGAAGAAGGCAAAGAAGAATTTTGGTTGAGCCGCCATTCTGAATCCAGTGACTATTCGGTACAATTTGCTAATGTTGTCTCTTTTACTTGGCCCGTTGCATTTAGGGGTCATTTATATCGTAGGATTATTTGGCCGCTTGATTTATTTTAAGGAAAAATGAAAGGCAAAATTTGTATAAAGTAGAAGTGAGTGATTGGAATGATTGTTTTGTCCTACAAATTGTGCCATGCTACAACTGATTCGGATGGACTCTCCTCTTGCCGGGATTTGGGTATTAAGACAGGATGGAGGCATTTAATCCTGCTCAGCTCCTTCTATATCATTTTTTTCAAAGTGGTTGTTGTCTACTTGCATGGACATAGGCACATTATGGCTTAATCAGGATGGAGTGATATGCAAGATCCCCAATCCAAGTTGCAGGCACTTCTAATGCTTTTTTAGAGTTAGCAAATGTCAGAAGGAAAAATCACATTACGGGTAATCTTCAACTTATGATCATTTATTGAGTGACTGTTTGAACTTACAATGGCACTGAAAAAGGTGATTTATGATCAGTCCTCGCACTTATATTACAGTATCCCTATAGTCATGCACCTGTGATTTGGGTCTGTGATTAACCACTTTTCTTGTTGCTTTTGCAAAATACTGGACTACCTTGGGGAGACCTTAAACATCTACAGGTAGTCCTTGACTTACAACAAGTTCATTTAGTGACCGTTTGAAGTTACAACAGCACTGAAAAAAGGGACTTCTGACCATTTTTCGCACTTTATGACCACTGAAGCATTCCCACAGATCAAAATCCAGACGCTTGGTGACTGACTCGTACTTATGATGATTGCATTGTCCTGGGGTCACTTGATCGTTTTTTGCAAACTTCTGACAAGCAAAGTCAATGGGGTAGCCAGTTCACTTAACAACTGCACCGATTCATTTAATAACTGTGTCAACAAAGGATGTAAAATGGAGCAAAACTTAGCTATCAACGGTCTCACTTAGTTACATAAATTTTGGGCTCCGTTGTGCTCTTAAGTTGAATGTTGTGTTTTCCTTCTGTGAGTGACCTTTGTTGCTCCAGAATCTGTAGGAGGTCAGGGGGTGAGACATTCATTGGGCAATAGTCTTCTCCTGATCAATTAGAAAGCGAGCACTGATAGGACTGCAGTGTCGTCAACATGCATTCAGCATTCTGGGGTTGCCTGAAAAGATAACCATCACAGTTATGCTTCAAAGTGTGAAGAATAATCTTGTGAAAGATTAAGAAATGGAAACTTTGGCATGGAAATATTTTATACATAGTGTACACAGATAAGCATGTTGTGTGATGACCCAGAATGTTTTATATTGGAGCAGTATGAAAATGCTGTTAAATAAGTAAACACTTATCATGCAATTTCCTTTCAGTGTACACAGTGTGCAGAAAAAGAATAAGAAACAGTCAGCCAAAGAAACAATAGAACTGAGATAAGATACAGGAAAAATAAGTTAAAATTTGTATAGTGAACACTGTTCACTATACCTTTTCTGGCTTGGCAAACCAGTTGTTACCCCATATTCATTCACCTTTCATCTATTGACTTTTCTTCATTATGTTTCTCACCTCTATTCACCCAGTTTGCCTACTTGCAGATCATACATAAAGTGTATAAGTCTAATATTATGCAATCAAAGCTGAGCTTTTTAGTCCTCCAATTTAGCGGATGAATTTAGTTGGCTAATCCATTTATAGGAATTAGTCTCCACTTCTGCTACAGCTTTCTTATATCCACTTTTCTGTTACAGGTGCCACTCCTCACCAAATGGAAAGGGCAGTTTTCAGCCTGTCTGAATGTAACCAGTCAGGCTGCAGTGCTCTGGTACCTGGACCAGGTGAAGCTCCTGAAGCAACAATTGGCAGCAAAGTATGTGGTTTTTGAAGGTAGTGAAGGCAACATATTTATGGAACAAGGGATCCTACCTCCTGCAGAACTCAGAGGGGATAAGTACATCCGCATTTTGGCCTCAATAGCAACAATGTTGGGAAATTCATCCATAATTACTGGTGCTACAAGGTTGGTTACAGGAAAAAATTCTCACACTATATCTTGTCCTAAGGCAGGCCTGTCTTCCAATCTTTTATTTATTTATTAAATTTGTCAGCCATCTCACCGAAAGGTGACTCTTCAATGCCTTTATTTTTAAAAAGTGAAAGTTCTTGGAGTTAGACAATACTTGTTAATGCTGTACTCCTTTGGTTTAGAGTTCTGTGCAATCAACTCCTCCAAATTAGATCTCCCTCCCTCATTTCCAATTATGTTGTCTGTTTGAGAACCATAGGAATTGTGGGAAATGACCTCAAACATATACACTGCAGAGAGCACTAATTTGGGGAAAGTGGCTGTCCTCAAAGATATCTTTTTTCTTCCTTCTTCCTGTTTTTAGGTTCAATGTGGGATTAAGAACATTGGGTTAGTTTATTTTTCAGACAAAGTTCAACAAAGAATTAAGGAAAGTGCTGACTAGCCCTGAAGTCCCCCACCTGCTTTTTATAACAATGCTTTCCCCCAATCAGTTACGAGTGGAAAGGCTTATCAAGCATATCTGCTATGGGATTATTTTCCCATTAATTTTCTGCAATGAAAGAGCGGTATATCATGGAATAAATGGTCTTTCCAGCATTTTTGGAAATGACAAAGAGTTCCATCTTATCTCCCAAAACATACACAGGGATGCAGGACTTTTAGGGTACCAAAATGATGGCAAACATTGGAGCCATAATGGATGCAATTCATGGTTTACATTCCACATTAAAAGCACTAGGATGGAGAAAGCTCATTCCTTTGGAGGGGGCATAGCATACATTCCAAGCTGGTGAAAGGACACATAGGGATCAAGACGGGTTCAAGAGTTGGATTGTGATTCCCTTTACAATACATCCTTTTCTCTGATAACCTACAATTGGAAAAAAGGAAGGATTCTGTACTCCATATTGCAAGTAGATCTCATTTGCTGACACCCCTCCATCATGGACTCAATTTCTGAGTGCCTTTTTCTGAATGTGTACAGTGTGACTTGAGCTTTCATAAATTCTGCTGCTATTGAAATAACAATTGATTCCATCTAAAAACAATCTCTATTTCAGCTGCGAAATGCAGAGGTGTTTTGTTTTAGCTGAGAAGCAAAGGATATATGCTCATAGGACTCAAAGTTATCATCCTATTCCAATATGCTGGGTTTATTTTCTTAGGACGCTTACACACAGCTATATTTTCCTTCTCAAACCCTCAAAAAGGAAGGCAAAGTTAGCACTGTATCCCCACTTTGATCATTATCCCCACTTCACAATAAGTACATAAAGTATTGGCTATTGTAGGGCACTATAACATCATTTGGTATTTCACCTCATTTTAAGGAGAAGAATGAAAGAATGCCAGTGTGTCATGACCCTTAGTCCCTTAGCACAAATACGAGTCCCTGGTGATGGGATACTTCATGGAGATCTAGCATCTCATGCCAGGAACTAGATGATTTGAGCAGATTGCTTTGATCAAAATCTCAATAAGGACCCTTCCTTTGTTTTCCTGCTCAAGAAATTTTATACTCCAAATGGAGCTCCTCTTGCTCTAGGAAAGAGCTGTTCCACCAAAATTCTAGACCTCCCAAAATCCTCCTCGCCTCTGTGCCACATAAGCAAGTGTTTTCATCCCATTTTTTTCATTCTTTTCTGTTAAAAGGTGTTTTCTACACATGCAAGTCAATTAATTCTAATAACCTTAGCAGTTAGAGCTATCATTTCATTGGGATAAATCTGAACAATAGAAATTCCACTTAATGTTTTTGAGTTCAGGCCTTAATCCGAGCTTTTTGAACGGTTGCTTTCCGTTCTTTTTGAGTGATGAAATTCTTGTCTTTCAATCCCCCAACTGTTTTAAAAGAGCTTCACATGAGTCTGAATTGCATGTTGAAAAATATTTATTTCCTGGCCTTCCTTTGACCAAATTCGTTTTCTAGAGCGATTCTAGAGAGGAAACTTCAACTAGCCACTCTCTTCCTCTGTTTGCTGCATTCTAGTAAATAACACATCTCAAAACCATGTGTGCAATCATCTATTCTGGCCTAGCCTTTCTATTTAGCAAGCTAGGAGTGATACATTAAAAGCAGAGTTTGATTTTATGTTCAAGGTCCATTTGACTTTTTATGATTTTGATGCAGCATTTGGTATTTCTAGTAAGCACTTACTGTGCATTTGTGTAATTCCATGTTTACCATATAATTATTCGTATTGCTTATAGATCCAGCCACCTGCCACTCTTTTTCCAAATGAATCCACGACAATCTGACTGGAGTTACACTGGTTTGAAAGGGATTATTCCATCTGTGCTTCATTATAGTCTTCTTGGTTATAACTTTTTCATTCCAGATGCAATAGGTAATATTATTATATGGTCTGCTTCTTTCAAAAGCTGTTTTAAAAGGCTAATACAGATATAAATGAAAAATCAGGCAATAACCTTCCAGTATAACATATTTATAAACAGAAAGTTACAAATCCAGTGCCGCCTTTTCTATGTAATATTCGGGGGAGGGAATCCTTTTTGAAACTCCACTAAGTCACTGCCAGTCAATTTGTATACCTAGATGGATTGCTGGTCTCACAATAAAAGGCAGCTTTTAAGATTCCTATTGGGAGACAAGTGTACACAAACTGACATCAGTGTCCAATTTTGCCATCACACTGGAGTTATTTGATTTCAGTTATCAGGCATTAATCTGCGTACTAGTAAAAACAATTGAAGGATATAAGTAGAAAATCCATATGCATTTAATCCTGGCTTCATTCATTCTAACTGATGAAATCACAGGGCTTTTTGGTTTTGCAGATGATTCATAGCATGGATTACATCTGTTCCAGAGCTCAAAGATATAGTATGTTTTCTGTGTGAAAGTTTCCCAGGTTTAACGCCTTCAGACTCCAAGTAGAGCTAAAATTGTTTTGATCTGAAAACTGAAGACATAAAGCCAATCAGCTTAATAATGTGTTATGTTGACAAATGACCTGATTAAAAGACAGTTTCCTTTGATAAGATGTGAAACTTTGTTTCAGATTTCTGATTATGAATGAAAATTCCCAGATACTTTTGGCTGTTCTTCATTAGCCATCAATTTGTACCATTTAGCTCAAGTTATGCCAAGAAGCTTTCTGGACATCTGCAAAATCTAAAATAAAGCTATCGGGCATCTCCAAAATGTTACCACTTATCTTCTGTACTTGTGGAGGACAATAAACATGGTATTTTTTTAATTCCATGGATATGTCATTAACCTTATTTTTTTTAGTCTACTGACTTTCATTTTATGGCTTCAGGCAGCATTCAACATTTAGTCTTAATATAATTGAATGCAGCAGAAAAAAAGGCAAACCCTTAAAAGCTGGGCAAAGAGATTGAAGCCCTTTCCTAAACTGAAAGAAGAAGGCAACCAGCCTCAGGGCCAAGGAGGAATCTGTCACTGAATAAGCAGAGCTAACTCTTCATGTCAAATGCATCCATCACAAACCTGGGGAAAGGCATTCTGCTGAAGATGGAATTGACTGGGGCAGATTGTGTGCAAATAGTTTGTACTATAAAATAATTTGGTCTAAGCCACATTCATACAAATGTAGCTAAAAGCCTGAGATGATTTCAGATTGCCCAAAATAAAATTTGTTTCTGTAATTTCAAGGTCCTCTCTGACTGCTGGAATAGACTGCTTTAAACTCTGTTCCCACAATCTCCAACAATCATGCTATGCTAAGCATTGCCTTTTAAAATCACGCTTCACTGAATAAACAACTAGTTCGACATACTGTGTTATGCCTTAAGCCATGGTTTACAACCCAGAGGAAGTAAATTTGCATATCATACTAAAGACATGTCCTATTTTGCCAGATGGCCTTTTCCTGAATATCGGCCACCAAACATTTCTGGAGGGCGGGAAATGATATTGTTGTCTTCCGGGGGCTCTTGGCCAATGAAAATCCTCATATTATCACTTACATTTGCCTGACCTAAGTAGAAAGAAAGCAGGGCTTTCTGGCTTGTGCCAACTCAAATGTTTCTGTCCAGTTTGTCTGATGCATTTTGCTTTCTTGTAGGCCATTCCCAGAATATGTATAATGTATTGCTTTGAGATATGCAATAACTTACTTGCAGATATAATTCAATTTTACATAACAAAGTAATTTCCTTGTGTTGTAAAACATGGCTTCATTTTTCATAAAAGCCAGGCTACCTACAGAACCTGCTTGGTCCCGTTACTTCGACCTGTTCCACCAGGTCAGGCAGGGAAGGTATGTTGCAGATGGTCTCAGTTAAAGAACTCTGTTTGGTAGGATCTAGGAAGAGAGCCTTCCCTGTTGTTCCTCCCCCCCCCAAAAAAAATATTCTCCCTCAGAGGTGAGACAGGCCCCCAATTCTCCTTCCCTTCCCTTCTGTAGCCTCACTTGCGAAGCCTAAAGAAGCAAGTAGCTGTGAGACTAGTTGATTCCCTTCACCTTTTTAATTAATTTTTAACAGGGTTTAATTATTCTTGCTCCTTCTAAAAACAATTAATTTTTAATTTTTAATTCTAATATTTTCATTTTTATATACTGTGTTTATATTTTATTGTACACCACCCAGAGTCCCTCTTTGAGGGAGATGGGTGATTCAGAAATATGGGAAATAATTAAACAAACAAACAAACAAAGTACTCATTATCTTAATACTAGAGATGTGGGATTGATGAAGAGTTAGGCACTGTTTGTACAGACTCTCCATGGTACTTTAATTCTAGTAGCTTAGGTGAAAATAACAACAGTTGAGTTGGATTGGTCTTTAAGAGATCCAGATGCAATACATAGGTATTAATAGGAATCTAATGTTTAGCAAAATAAATAAATAAAAGGCCCAGAAGTATGAAACATTTAATCGTCAGTCCTCCATTTCAATTCTTATGGTTTTGTCTGGAGGTTTTTTATTACTATTGTTATATAAGAGCAATGTTGCCTGAAAAATGAATGTGAAGCATGTGTTTGACAGAGGGAGATGAAAGATTTCCCTTCTTTTAACAGGAAATTATCTGGGTCATTTGTCTGAAATTCAGCTATTTATATTAGTACTGTACTGTTCCAGCTGGAAATGTGTATCAATTTAATTTTTCATAACCTAAACCAACCAGGCCAATTATATTGCTTTCTCTCAAGACTCAGATAGTCAGAAATGTTTATTTTCCACTACAATCATTATACAGTACAGTGTTCTGACATGCTTTACAACAGTTGCTCTGTTCAGATTTAATCAGTGGCAAAATGCCAGGCCTTTCTTGGTTTTAGTTCCTTTATTATTTGTGATCTTCACTTTTTTTTAAAGAATGCTGACTTTAACAGCAATACTGCTCCCCACCCCCCATCCCACACTCCCTTTTCCTGGTTTCTGCCCTAGCAAATAAGGGACTGGGACTGTAAAAGCACAGAAATTCAACACTGGGTAGATCTGGGATATGATATTGATTATGCTATGTTTTAATACTGCCCTGGTTATCAAGAACAGAGAAGTGATGTTACAATGACTTGAATTATATTATCCTGAATCCAAAATTAAAGCTGAATACTAAAGATTTGTCTCACATTTCATATAGCCTGCTAATTAGTTTTCTGTTTGTTTTGTAAAGGTGGAACACTTTCAGCAGAATTTCTGACTGATGAAGAGCTATATGTTAGATGGCTCCAAATTGTCACCTTCCTTCCAGTTATGTCTTTCAGGACTCCACCATGGATCTGTTGTGGTGATTGGGTAGGTAAACTTCAATAATTTATTTTTGTTTTCTAATAGTATTAAAATCAAAGAAACCTTTTTCCAGGCTGATTGTTTGCTACTTTTCAAGTTCCTCTGAAAAAGATGTGCTTGTCCTTTTTAGTTGTTAACACTTGAGATCTAATGCAGGTAAGATAGCATCTTGCCATTCATTATTTCTCTTCTGAGTATGAATCATAATTTCAACATAATTAGAATAAATGTATCTTGATGCTTTTGAAGAGTTCTGAGAATAAATGGATAGACAAGTAAAAAACAAATAAAAAAATGGATCATCCAACAAACCAACCAATAATTCTTCCTTGAGGCATAAATGACCAGGCTCAAATTATCCTAGTTTGGACACGTTATGCAAAGACCCAGCTCTAATGCTCTAATGTTGGGCAAGATAGAAGGAAAGGGGAGGAGAAGAAAACCAGAGGCAAGGTGTATGGAAGAAGTAGTGATACGTGCATCATTGAAAGAACCAAAGAACCAGGTTAGGACAGATCATCATGGAGAACATCAGTCTATTTGGTCTCTAAGTATTGACAAAAACTTGATGACATAAATCAATCTCCCAAAATTCTTTTCAGAATTGTTGAAACTTCCCACTGAGCTATCAAGAATTGTCTCTCTCTCACACACAAAGTTGGCTCTTTCTGTTTTTTTCTCTCCAATGTATCCTTTAGAAAAATTAATCAACTCCAAGCTTAAGATGGATACAACAGAAATCCCTGAAGGCCCTCTCAAACAATCCATTTCATTTTTCTCTTTATTTCTATTTTCCTTTTCACAACAATTCATTCTATTTTCTTGTGAGACTGGGTATATGCCTCTGCAGAATGCCTCTTTTTGTCCTCAGATTCTAGTACATGTTCTTGTGATACTTTCCTTCTTAATATTGCAAATATTTGCTTTTTCATTTTCTCAATTTATTATTACTCTAATTTATGTTCTTTCCTCCCTCATCAATCATAGTAACATTTTACTGTGCTTCCAATCTTTCATTTTAAGCCTCATGCTTTAGTACTAAATTTAGCTAAAACCTAGTTTGCCATGTCCACAATGCCATTCATGGGCTTCTTCTCTTTCCTAGCCAATTCAAACTCCTCTTCCTTCTCTTCTTCCTCCTTCACCTTCTCTCTCCTTTGTCCCTCTACCCATCAACCCTCAGTTCCTTTTGTATTACTTCTTCCTTTCAATTTAGCTAGCCTTCTCCTCATGCCTTTTCATGTGCCTGCTGGCTTTGTAATCCAAATTATTAGCAGCAATTTTGTGTAACACTTGGCAACTGCCCTCACTTTCCCCTCATTGCCTTGACCAGGACTCCCCTCAACTGGCCATGGAGGGGCACTAAAAAGGCAGCTAACTGGCACCTTCCCCCGTTCCTTGTTCTTTTACTCACTGTGGCTCTTTTCAAGTCCAGGAAAAAAACAGGCTTAAAAGGCTTTAATTGGAGATCGTATCAGAAGGATAGCAATGCAATTATGGAAAATAAGGGAAGGCAGTGAGCCAGGATGCCAGCAAGGTGAGAATGGCCACCAATGGGAAATCCCTGCCCCACTCCTCTACAGGAAATGTTGTAAAGTCCTGAGCCCTGGTGGCACAGTAGTTAAGTGCAATAGTCTGGAGTTTGATCCTGACAGGGCTCAAGATTGACTCAGTCTTCCATCCTTCCAAGGTCAATAAAACAAGAATCCAGATTGTTGGGGGCAATATGGCAATAATGCTGACATTGAAAACCGCTCAAAGTGCTGTAAAGCACTATGGGGGATTATATAAGTATAAAATGCTATTGCTATTGTCATCAAATTCGCTCAGATTTCCAGAAGCCTTACAGCATGCATAGGGTGATGTTCCATTCCTATCAGAGGTGGAATCCCTCCATAGGGGTCATGTTTCTCTTAGCCTTTAACATTTTCTTCTGTTGATTGGCTGTACCTTGCTACCTACCTCCCACATTTGGAATTCTTCTCCACTGGAATTATTTGCCATCTTGCTCCTTTTTAAAAATTTCTGGAAGTCCTTCCCTTTCTTCTCCTCTCCTCTCCTCCCTCCCTCCCTCCCTC
>JANHFL010009421.1:149878-162019 GCA_032468155.1 Oxyrhabdium leporinum | reverse complement strand
ACACATTTACTAAAGCATACAAAGCACAGTATAGAATGGCTTACTTGACAACATTAAGCTCCTGTTGTGTGTTCTGATCCAATTTTTCGACCCACCTGGTGGCTCAGCCCCTTTGAGCCAGCTGCCTTTATTGTTGATGACCAGTTTCTCATAGGCGAGGAGGTAAGACATGGATTCCTTCCATATTTTAGGTCAGCTATGAAGGGCTGACTGACACTTTTTGACATGCATATTAGAATACCTGAAAATGTTAGCTCCCTAAGGCTTTTGGAAATCTCTCTTCAGTTAAGAAAAAACAAACAAACCCTGAGTGCATCACAGTATTACTTATGAAAATACTTTAAAAAATACTGTACAGCACATCAGCAAAAATATATTTATTAAGACTGACATTGTCAAAACATAATCCACTCTTCCCCAAGTTGATGGTCACTCCCATCAAAATTCCAGTTAGCGCTGATGACAACCATCAAATACAGTGACACTGACACATTGGGAAGGCACTCAGTTGAAGAAAATAACTGAAGACTTCTGCAATGATAGTTCTCTTTCATCAGCCTTTGGGAATTAATCCACTAGAATGTCAATCAGTCAATGGAAGTCAACCAGTATGTATTACATGCTTGGGGCTATTTGTTAAAGAAGGGAGGGAGAAAAGGATTACTTCTTTAAAGGCCTTTTGAAAAGCTGTCACACTTACTAGCGTGGCCTGCTTGAACAGCGTGCATAGAATACTGTGTTTGCTTCATTTTCAAACAGATAATAGAAAAGGAAGGCTGGGAGAGAAAGTAAAAACTAAGCAGAAGAATCAGTTTGATGTTCTTTTAAGCAACATAATTAAAGAAGACATGATAGAGATTTAGAAAAAAAATTGTTATTGATACATCAGCAATATATTAGATCTAATATATTTCCATACTGCCTCCCGTCAAATGTTTTTCCCAGCAATTTACAATATATTTATGAAATACTTGTGTAAAAGGAATACAATACAGGTTTTTTACTACAAAGTTGGTGGGGGAGAGGAAACATTATCCAACATCCATTCAGGGAAGGCTTGGCTAAAGAGGTGGTTCTTTTAAAATGACTTACAGGATGCAATGGCAAATGCATCCTGGGGTTGAAATGCATCACCAGAAAGAAAGCTGCTCATGAGAAAATGCAAAATGGTTTTCTGCCGAAATTGGCACATGCAGCTAGACTTAGATGGCTGTAGTGTTCGCCCATGTCTATCACAGCAAAGATGGTCTACCAATATTCCAGTCGCCAAGTTGTTCAGGTCTTCATATGCTTTAGGAATTAATTAGAATCTGGAACAAATTGGTTTCACAGAAGTAGCTAAAAACTCTGTTCTGCAATCTGGCCACTACATTCTGCACCAGCTGCAGTTTTCAGATAAAGATAGCTCCACATAGAATGCCTTAACGTAATCGACTCATCCATTTTTCCTTGAAGGGAAATTTTAACTTTTTTTCTGTCAGTCATCATGGGTAATTCCAATGTCACTTCCTTAAGCCAAAGCAAGGAAGGAACAGAGATGATCTTCTAAAAATTGGGCTGGTGGTTGTTAGGATTAATCATTCTCATTTCCTTCTGTCCAAACTTTATGAATTAAATATGGGCTTATTTGTTGCAAAGTCTTCATTCTGAGTTAGCTTTATTGGCCACATAAAATACCAATAGCACACACACACAAAATATGAAAAATTTCCTTCCCACGCAGTCAATTTCCACTCCCCATTTTATATCACTGAATTTCTATCATTGCCATATTTGGATAGAGAATTCATTAAACAATTGTGAATGATGTGACATTTTCCACAGGCACAAAACAGTTCAGCATCATTGTTTCATGGAAGAATTTGGAATGCATCAGGAAAACAATTACCTAAAGCATTACAGGTGGAAATGGGGCTTTGGTATACAAGATATGGATGGGAACTTACATGATGTTCCCTCACTGTAGGTGGAGTCCTTTAACTGTAGACAGATACAAGTACAGAATCTAATGCACCTTTCCAGTTTCAATCTTCTTGTTCCTCTCTTCTTTTTCTCATATGCCTTCTGCTAGAAAGCTGCAGGAAAAATGTTCACCCACGTCTTTGACTGTTTCATAATAAAGTGTCACTAGGTATCCTTTTGCTCCACCTGATAGTTGGACTTCTGAAAGTGCTAAATCCATCTTCCAAAGCTGCCTGTATATGACTTTAGCACTGTTTCAAAAGAATACTACCTTTATATTTAAAAGTAGCTTTAAAAAGCCTAACAAGCAGTGGGAGCCTAACAAGCTGAATACTGAAGTAGGAACTTTGCTGTTTCATTACACAGTGTTGCAAGGAACTGTGAGTAAAGAACAGGCTTTTTATGTACCCTGTATCTGAACTGATAAGCTCCATACGACTGGAGACCCAGTCGGTAGATTGTCATGTCCTTTCCTTCGACTACCTCTTTTCCCAATCGTAAAAATCTCTTGTCCAAAGCTTGGAGAGACTTTGAGAGATGATCAAATCTGCTAGTCCATTAAAACGGTTTCTTCCTATCCCATTTCCATCCCAATTAAGAAGGTGATTGGTAGATGCTTTGTCACGGGCGGGTGACATTTGGTAGAACGCGAGCAAAACTATGATAATAGAATCCACCCATCCCATTCCTTAACTTGCTTTGCATACAATAAAGAGAAGGATACAACCATTTAATAGCATCCTTATACCACAGGTTAGGGATCAGCACAAGAGAAGTGAATGATGTGGTTCCTCGTTTGTGATCTAAATAGTGTTGAAAGCTATTCAAATTTGATTCCAAAAATTGTCTTAGAGTCTGAGTCTGCTAGTCTTTAAAGCAACCGTGTCATTTCACTGATTTGCATGGCTGTCCTCTGCAATTTCCTCATGACACATGGAAAGCCAAAACTGCTTTAAGGAATTGCAAGCCAGTTCACACCACTTCACACTCTAAAATGCCTTTCTGAATCAAAGTCAAAGCATTGCGCAATGTATATTTCTCTGAGATATTTTGGACCATAACAATTCCAACTATTTCAAACTTTGTTTGCCAACATGATTAAGATAATTGTGTGCTATGTCATATCATTAATTAGCATTAACAGACATCTGGAAAGAGGTGAGAGAACAATTAATGCTTTAATTACTTTTTTAGTTAAAGTTCAAATACAGCCAATATCTAATTAAATGTTGAAGCATTTTTATTTGCTGATTATGATTCATCTAAAAAAATTAATTGCTGCTGTATCAAGACAACAAGACATTGATCTTTAATATCTTTTGCTGTAATACTGCTACATGGCAGGATCTCCAGTGCTATCTTTATTCCAGCTAAGAAAATCTTTATCATAGAATTACCATATCTATTGAATTTTTGCAGCCTAGATTCTGTGCCTTCTTTATTATTTTGGATTCGATAAGCATCTGAAGCGTTGTGGTGTATAATAATACCTACTTAAATTTGCGGTGTTGATTTAAAAATTAGTGCCTCACAACAAACCTTTAAATAAATATTTTAGCTCTAGTTCTTTAAATCATCTGGTTGTTACATATTAAAAATAAGCAGAGCAGGTTTTTTGTCTCCCTCTAGATTCCTTTCCTTGAAACTGCTACTTTATATAAAAGACAAATTCCCATATCATATAGTCAAAATATATCATCATATAATAGAAATGACTAAATTGCTATTATAAGTCTTAAATATTTTATACATAAAGTGAAAAATTGGAATTACAGGTACAGGATAAAAATGTCTCCTACTGTTTTAAAGTGTGTCTGAGCAACTTTGTGAGGTGCCTAGAGCTGGTCTGATCAAGTATTTGTAGACAAGTTTCAAGTGAGCTTCATATTCATATCTTCTGTGTTAAGACCAACTGTATTTATACACATTTTGTCTCACAGATACTATTAATGAGATTATCTTTGTTAAATGCAGGTTCTTGTTGCTCCAGTAACAGAACAAGGACAATTCCAGAGGGACATCTACCTACCTAGAGAAGGTCAGAAATGGATGGATACCAACACTGCCCAGATGTTTGCTGGGGGAACCTTCCTCAGGAATTATTCAGTGCCTCTTGTGGACGTGGCTGTTTTTATTAAGATTTTCTAGACTCTGGAATTTCTCAGATTTCAGGACATTTATCCATGCTGCAGAGAAGAACTGCTGACAGGACTTCTGTGGCTAACTGGAAGTTTCATGCAGCTACCAGCCAGAGATGCAATTTTCCAAAAAGTGTATATATTAAAATAATTCTAAAAGGAAATTGTTTCATTGCTATTACTTACATTTGAAACCCCAGTTACTGGTTTTCGTTATCTAAGAGACATTTGAAGCATCCTGTTAATTGGGGAGAGATTATGCGTTATCATTGTTATGCCAATCCTCATTACTTCCCACTATCCCTAAAGGTCAGGAAATGAACTTGATCTTTATTTTTTTTAAAAAAAAAGTAGTAAAATTAGAGGAACCTAAAGCTTTACATGGTACTGGACTGCTATAAATTGGTAAGCATAATTTCTAGGGGTCAAGCTTTCTGAACTGTTTATAGTTTGTTAGACTGTATATAAGCAGGCAAAATATTTTTTTTCATTTTAACAATCCAGCCTTATTTTACAGATTGTTTTTATATAAATTTTATTACAAGTTTTAGAGAGAAGATAAAAAAAACTATCAAAAACCATTAAAAAATAAAAGAAAGGAAAAAAATGAAAAGAAAGAAAGGACAAAGATACAAAAAGAAAAAAGTTATAGAAAGAAGCTAGCAATTTTCTTCTGTAGCAAATATTATTATATAAATATCTCTTTATGGTTACAAAAAGCTCTGCTTTTTCTATTACCTAATATTTTCTAATTATCAGAAACCACAAATCAAAAGGTTAGGTGTTTCATGCAGAAAGTCTATATGGGTTTCCAGTCAGCAGTAAATGTGGATGTTCTCTTTTCTATTATCAAAAAAAGTCCATTTAGCCACCTCTGCAAATGCCATCATCTTCAGCCATTCCCCCATTGTGAGTAGTGCTGAACCTTTCCATTTTTGAGCATGTAATAATCTTGCTACAGTTATCATATACAAAAATAAAAGTCCCATGAGTTTTTCAAGCTGTTTAATCATTATACTAAAAGAAAACTGGTTAATAAAGAATGCTGAACTTTTCTTGTTTACCTGACCAACCTAGTTTAAAAATTAAATGAACCAAAAATTATTTTAAGCTTTGTGAATGAAATTACTTAAACCATTATCTGTCTAATTCATCCATCCATTTTACATTTTATTTGTCTTTAATTCATCTATCCACTTTACATTTATTTATGCCCAGTGCAACTGATCAGAGGCTTTGCAGTTTACAACAACTAAGAGCAAATAAACACAAGGCACTCAGAATTAAAACATCGACAGCAAGACTCAAATAAACATTATAAACTATTAAACTACGAACATAAAATAAATCAAACAATCCTAGATGTTCTGTTATCCATCAGGATCAGCAGGTTCTTCCAGGTGGGTCATATCCTTAGGAAGAGGAGGTGCTTTGCAAAGTGGCTTGCTGCCAAGAAATGAAAGACTTTTCAGCTAACAACCAACATTTTGAATTGTAGCCAGAAGCTCATAGGAAGCTTCTGCAGAGCCCAGAGCATATATGTGATAGGCTCACGATGACAAGAGTAACTGAGCTTCTGCCTTTTGGATTAAATGAAGCTTCTGAGTTTCTAGCAACATTGCTGGTTCCAATGTCTCCCTGGGTGCCAGCATCAAAGTCATAGTGCAGATGGTGGTTAAATCTGCAGCTCCTCTCAGTTCTACCATTACGGTGAGTTCCAGCTCTCCTGCAGTGAAGCTTCAAGCCTCCTGAGATCTCCCTCGTCTGGTATCCTAGCTTTTAGGTTTGTCATTATGCCAATAATGGTAACCCACCTTACCTTTAAAGGCAGCTGCAGCTCCACCAAACAGCAGAGATGAGTCAATTGCCTTATTTGCTGTTGTTGTCGCCATACCTGCCAGATGAGATAATTTAGTAATAAGATGTTTTCAGTGTTCCTATGCCAATGACAATTAAATTCTCCCAGTTCTCTCCTAAGCTTCACTTTCTGCAGCCAAACTCCTGGGTTACAGATCTGGGTCCATCCAAGCCAATACTGTACAGCCACCATTGAGTTCCAAGAGACTAGATTCAGGACCACTCCAAGCACCCATTTTTGTCTACCAGCCATCTTTCTTACCAACATTTCCAAGCCAAATTCATAGAACAGACCCTTTAAAGCAGCTATGACCAAATACCATCTTAAAACCAAGATACACATATAACATATTGTATATACACATATACATACACAACACCTAACTACCCTCCATTTGTAAAATCAATTCTTTGATAATACTTTAAGGCATGTGTATACTGTGACCACAGAGTAACATATGAGGCATCACATTAAAACCTGCAACACAGATAATACAGAAAATCAGCTACAGTTTCTGTAGCTGACAGCACATTGAAAGTATTTCAAATGAGAAATTTTAAAATGTTTAAACAGAAAAGATAGTGGTAAAGCTCCCCAAATTGTGCAGGATATCTGCTCTCTAGTTGCTTGACAAATGTAAGTATTAAATATATCACTGCAAGAACCTACTGTGGGAAATGTTCTCATTTTGTCCTCAGCATTGTCAGCCATCAAGTTAGATCAGTCTAGGATTAGGTTTAGGAAACCAAAGTCACATAGGACAATACTACTTTTATTGTAAAACTATAATAACAGAATCTTGCAAGACTGAATGTGCTTCTCCCTCTTCCTTCAACTTCATGTGAAATAGGGAGGGGTTAGCCTGAAACATTTACTCACATTACTGTTCTTGCTCTGGACTTGGGCCCCTTTCATCTGATCATTGTCTTGGTAGAAGCTCTTCCTCCTTTCCCTCAAGGCCATTCCCTCAGACCTCTACAGTGTCGCCTTCCTATTTGCCTCCATGACTAATTTAAAGCCAATGGGGCCAACGTATAAGTCAGTTAATAATAGTAACTGTGAGAGGGATCTTGGAGTCCTAGTGGACAGTCGCTTAAATATGAGCCAGCAGTATACTGCTGCTTCCAAAAAAAGCCAACACAGTTCTAGGCTGCATTAACAGAGAGATAAAATCAAGATCACGTGAAGTGTTAATGCTACTTTATAATGCCTTGATAAGACCACACTTGGAATACTGCATCCAGTTTTGGTTGCCACAATGTAAAAAAGTTGTTGAGACTCTAGAAAGCGTGCAGAGAAGAGCAACAATGATGATTAGGGGGCTGGAGGCTAAAACATATAAAGAACGGTTGCTGGAACTGTATATGTCTAGTTTAATGAAAAGAAGCAGGTTCTGATATCTCACTGGTTGCCACAAAGAAGAGGGAGTCAAGTTATTCTCCAAAGCACCTGAGGGCAAGACAAGAAACAACAGATGGAAACTAATCAAGGAGAGAAGCAACTTAGAACTAAGGAGAAATTTCCTGACAATTAGAACAATTAAAGAGTGGAACAACTAGCCTCCAGAAGTTGTGGGTGCCCCATCATTGGAGTCTTTTAAGAATAGATTGGACAGTCATTTGTCTGGAATGGTAGAGAGTTTACTAGTTGAGCAGGGAGGTGAACTAGAAGACCTCCAATGTCTCTTCCAACTCTGTTATTCTGTTATTCTGGAATGTAATCCATATATTTTTCAAATAAGACAGCTCAGTGTGCATAAAATTTAATTTAGTCAGTGTAACAGTTCTACCATCATTTAACTACAAAAAGTTTGGTTTGAGAGGTTTTGTGGTTCCAACTAGGACATTTTGTCTTTTTCAAGTTATCTTTCATCAAACTTTATTTCTTTCCATGATGCTGGTTGTCATGCAATTGAATGCTGGGTTGTAATGACATCTAGTGGAGAAGGACTTTTAAAACAGCCCTTATTTAGTTACTCTTTCTGGATTTCTTCTATTATTTTAGTCATATCTTGTAAGTAAACTGAAGAAGTGCAGAATTTTTAGTTCAGATACTTATTTCCTATAAAATGAAGTCCAGAGTGGGTATCCTAAAGACAAAATCCCAGGAGTTTAGACCATAGAAAGTGTAGTTAGGGTTATAGTGAAGTCCTACACAAAGGATGAAACATTTCTAGATTTACTTGATTTCATAAGCGAACATTATGGCTATAGTTTACTGAAATGAAACTTTTCAAGCCTTTTCCTTTTTATATGAAAAATCCTCAATAAAATTAATCTATTTTTTTCCAGCTGTGTTTTCACTTGGGTTCGTTGTGTATTTAGCACAGATTACATTTTCAATTTTGAAAATGACCTCCCATCAGACACAATTGTTACTGTAAAATGAGAAAAATGCAGACAACTAGACAGACAGACAGACAGACAGACGACTGATGGACAGAGAACTAGACAGACGGACATATATTGAAGATATTCTGAAGCTATATATATATTTTAAAGAAACTGTATTACAGTCATCAGTCTGACAGAATTAATTCTGTCTTATGGTGTGAAGACACAATTTTGCATTATTTTTCAATACTTCCATCACTCATGTTTGTTAATGAATTGATTTCAAATATGATTCCATATCTGCTCCTAAACTCCTTTAATTGCACAACTGTTTCATTCATCACATCATTAAGGAACTCAGAAATGTGAAATTTGTATTTTGGATCATCTACTTCATTTCCAAAAAAAGGTTTGTACTTTTTTTTTTCCTCACAGTACTTTGCTTTTGCTGTTTAAAAGTTTTGCTGTTTAAAAAAAAAACCCCTTGATCTCTATACTCATTTGTACACATCAGTAATTCCACTGCAGCATCTAATTACGTACCATACTTTGCATGAATGCCTAATTTGTGACAGGATGTCATATCAAATAATTATACTAGACCCCATGCAAAGTAGCTTCCACCCCCACATATTTACTATACTCATCATTCAGTATTAGTTCTGAATGTAATTGGATGTTTCTATGCAAAATAACTCAATTTCTCTTTTTTATTCCTGCTGAAATAAATCCATCGCCTACATTTTTGCAAATCAAATACTTTATCTACTTTTCCCCCAATATGTGTTTCTTGCAAACAGATGATATCTTGTTTCAATACTTTAAAATAGTGAAATATTTTTCTTCTTTTGGTGATCATTTGGTCCATTTATATTCCACGTTAGTCATTTATAACCCACATTTATGCCAACAGCTTAGAAAAGTCAATACCTGAAAAAAGTGCCTATTATGTTATTCTTCTCCTCAACTTCTTGCTGTAGCTCTTCAGAGTTCAGAGTCCAATACTCAGAGACTGTAGACCTGTTCGAAAGAGGGCAGGCGGGGTTTGGCGAGTGTCAAAGCCACTGTCCTGGACAAAACCCAGAGCATCAGTAAAAGGGCACCCAAAGATGAGCTACTGATAGTATGCCTGAGGCAGAAGCAAACATGGAAGGAAGGTAAAGCAAAGGAAATGTCATGACAAGACAAGACTCTGTGTAGGATGTATCACCAATGACATGTATTTATGTACGGCGAGATGGAGCAACAACTATACATTTGTTTTATACTGAATTCCAATCTGAATTCTGACATTGACTCCAAAGTATCTAATGGATACAGAACTAAAAAAATATATATGTTTTTTCCAAATTATTGTGGAGTAAGCAGAACAAAAGAATTCCTACCATTCCTGATGTACCCTTCCTTGCCCCTGAATTTTTCTCAAAATAATTTGTGTATGGGAACTGAACTCTGTCAAATCCTGCTCAGTTCAGTAGAAGTCTGATGCTCCATTGTGCTTGCTAACAAAATGTTCGCCTAGCAGCTTGGGTAGTTTTAAAGCATTAAATTATATGCAATACGGCACAGCTCTTCAGTTTATATGACATTATGTTTAGGCAAAAATTAAACAACCCTACTCTCAAAATAAATAAAGCTTTTACTCGGCAGGCTGGGATGAATTTTTGCCAGAATCTTTGTGTACCTTCTATAAATATAAATGGCATGTTTCCCAGTTGCAAAGTTGATTGTACTGACATGCAAAATAAGCAACAATTCTCAAGCTTTGTCATGCAAGAAGACCAAGTGGAATGGGAAGCCTTTTCTTTTGACTGCTTTTGGTAGAAGCCCTATCTGAGAATAAAGCAGATTTTTGTATGGATATATGCAGGAGTCTGTTTGAAAAGGCCAAGCTATAATCCACTGATGGTGTACCAGCTCAAAAGTTTGTAACAGGAGGTAAAGAGGGGGGCAGTTCCATAGGGCAGGCACCATGACAGAGAAGCCATGCTACCAGGATCTCATCAGATGACGTTGTTTGATAAAAGGGACTTGGAACATGCCCATCTTGCCGTATCATGTGGGATGGCAGAAATAAGAACACAAGGTGGGTACTACAGATAACCTGGCCTCGGGCTATATCCTGGTCACTCTTCCTACCACCACAAGTCCCTCATGTGACAGATCTATGGTCATCGAAACAGGGGAGGAGCATCATGTTTCCAGTCCTTCCCCGATAACTTGGAAAGTACACAGCAAGCCTGCCCGTTGTCCTTTTTCTGCTCTTGCTGAAATGTCCAAGAAGCTTGCTTTAAAAAAAAGGCGATGAATTCCGAGAACTGATTTTTAGGTAAGATTTCCTTTCCCCATGCCCATGCCTTATATCCAATCAGAATAATTGGTAAATATTTATATTTAGAAACCTCCAGGCTGTTTTAAGATGAGTCTGCCAGTCAATTATTGATCGGAATTTCCCAGGAAATAGTAGAAAAGTGCTGCATTTGATAGGAGAAAACTGGTCTTAAGATTTCTCATTGAATGTTAGGATCAGAGGTTATTTAATTATTGAAAGCATATCCCATCTTTCTGCTGATGTAAGATTTAAAGTCACAAGGTATTGCCTACATTAGAGAATAGTCCCCTGCAGTGACTAGTTTCAGCTTGTCTTCCACAAGTCCCATTTGCAATGGAACTAAGTATGCATGCATACAAATGCACGCACACACACCTAACTAGAATAGTGAACCCCCTCTTGTCCTTCTCTTTCTCTACCTCAAGCACGGAAGATCAGCTTCAGTTCCTATTCTTTCCCCACATCATCTCATACTTAACTACAAGGAGTTCTTTTCCTGCCTAATGGAAATGTGATTTCTCCACTCTGCATGATGAGGCACTGGCCTTCCATTCCAAGGCATCCTCTTGCCACAAACAGAAGTCATACAGATGGTACATGGTTCAAGTTGTCTGAAAGGCGGTGCATTACACCACTTGGGAAGAGCATGAAAAATGTCTCATGAACAGTACCAAATTGGCTAGGTAACATCCTTACTCAATGCAACTTACAATTTAAACACAAATGTTAGAATGAAAAAATAAAGATAACTCAGACCAAGGAAAAATTAAAAATAATGCCACTAAATCAAAATCAATTCAACTACAAATAAGTTTCAAGACATGAAAATTTGCCATTTCCTTAATGCTGTCTTACATTCCAGAAAGGGCAAGGTCTGCAGACAAGAGGAACTTGGAGTTTTGTAATGTATTATATTATACATTATATTATACATTACATATTAGGGTATTATAGTTAGGGTATTATAACAAAATTTTAAAAGCCAGCCAAAGCTGATGTCAACTCTCTCTTATACTTCACAAAAGGCAGAATTGTTTTAGGTTTCTTTCTTCCTCTTTCTGATTTCCGAGGATTCTGTAATGGCTCTACATACTCTTTGACTTTGCATAACAAATACTAGGAGAATGAGGAAGGCGTTCTGGGAGCCTTATGGGAACAGGCCTCTTTTGTGACCTAGACAGGCAATCTTCTGTCAGAAGTGTTGCAGAAGGGATCTCTAAATCACTTATTAATTACTCTTGAATAATCTAGTTAAGGATAACGTTCATCCTTGGAATTTTTTTATCTTTCAAAGATAACACATATTTAAGATTAGCTGTCCTTGATTAATTCTAAATTAAACTATTAATTTATTAATTCTATTCTAGAATTCTAAAATAAAATTCTAGTATCTATTTAAAATTGAATTTATGTTTTGCTATATTTGGAGGTTTTTAATATATATATTTTTTTTTATTATTGAAAAAGTTTTATACAGAAAGTTTTTCAATTTTTAACCCCCTCCCCAATCCCATCCTC
>JANHFL010009421.1:121677-149038 GCA_032468155.1 Oxyrhabdium leporinum | reverse complement strand
ATCAGGGGCGTTTAGGAGGCCCTGCCCTGGCTCGCTCTTGTCATCCACCCCTCTATTCCCGAGGGGTGGAATAAAAAACCGAAAAAACAGCCGGTAGTCGCTGTTTTTTCGGCTTAACGGCGTCTTGAGGCAGACGGATCCCAAAGGACCCGCCCTCAATCCAGCGTTACCAACCCGGAAGTCTAGGTTTTTAATATTTTAGACAAATTATTCTACCCACTGATATTGGTAGCTTTTTAAAATGATAGCCAGTTGTTTTTTTTCTCTTGAGATTTTAATTGCCACTTGAACAATCTTTACTCAAATATGGTTTCTGATGTAAGCAGCTGTGATGTGATATTCAGTGTTCCTGAAAAACACATTGGGAAATTTGAACATTTCCCCGAAGTCTATCTGATTTCATTCAAAATAAGACCACAAGTTATTTCTTCTTTTTGAAGGGATACCTTAGCAAAACATGTTTACAGCTTGCAGGTACAAAACTCCAGCTTGTTTGTTAAATCTTGGTCAACATCATGCTTTTCAGCTTTCGTGGATCAAAGCTGTTCCTTCTGTAAATGTGGAAGAATCAAGCATGCTACACCAAGGATAAATTTGTCACCACCAATTCAATTTTGTTTACACAAGAGCAAGGTCCATTGAACACTTCGCAGTTGTCACAAAATGCTCGCTATAGCAGAAAAAGTGGAAGTCTGTTGGCCACCCTGAGGTCAAGCTGTATCAACCTTAAACAAAAGGTTTTACCTTTCACATCACAATGCGCTATAATGTGGACAATTTAAAAAATGAAAATGAAATTATTTTAAGATATAAATGTTGGAACCTTAAAAAAAAATCATGTTGGCTGCTATTTCAATGATGGATTAAGACTCATAACCCAGTACCATCTATAAAAGTGGCCTCATACCAACCTAACCAAACTTTGGGGGTGGGTGGGTTATGGCTATAGGGTTATCTTATAAAATAGCTATGGTATGGCCATGGCCATGTGGTTTTGGTAGGGAAGAATAAGGTTCAAAGTCCTGTTTGTCCTGTTTTGAACTCAGTAAACATGCCACAGCACTTCCAGCAACTACAGGGGTCAACAGATTGCCTGGCTGCACAGTCATGCACATTCAATAGGAGAAATACAGGGGAAGTAAATAACTGAGATCAGAGGCAGGCTGCTCTTGCTTTGCGCATTTACATGCGTGATCGCTTAGTTCACACGCGCCGTTTAGGGGCTCGTGCAAAGCTACAGGAAGGCAGCTGATGATTAAAGCAGCTCCGGTGAGTACAGCAGGGGTAGCACGGAGCTCACCTGGGCAGAGTGGGTGACGGAAAGGTGAGTTGTTTAGCGATAGCTTAAGGCAAGGACGGGTGGGCGGGCCCAGCCAGAGCTCGAGGTTCACCTGAACCTCTGCGACCATGCAGCAACCCACCCCCGACTGGGAAGTAGCACTAGGAGAAGATAATCTAGTCCACAGCTAGATTTTCCCCCTCCCTAACTTTATGTAAATTAGGGAGAGGTCTATCTGAGAAGTTTTTCCAAGTTAGATTGTTTACCTTAGTAGCAGTTTCTCTCTCCTATCCTTCAAGGCCATTCCCTATGTCCCCTACACAAAGGTAAAGCTAAGAATCTAAAAAGCAATAAATGTAGGTATGAAGTAGAAAGTTCTGGCAGCTGCTCCTAAGTAGGAGTAGACTGTAGATGAGGTTTAGAAAAAGGAGTTATCCTATTTGCTTTTTGAGTTGCTGGACAAATCACCTTTACTCTGTTCTCTGAACCTGTCGGCAGTTGTTGGTGCCCTGCCAGGACGTGATTCTTCATCAGCTAAGTCTGCCCTCATATGCTCTTGCTTATTTCTCTGCCAAGTTAGCCTCAGTAGTAGACGGCTGGCTTCTGAGACTACTTTGATGGATCCAGCCCTTCAGCTTCTAACGCTGAGGAATCAGAGTAGACCATAACATTTGAAACCATGATATGCAATAGTACCTAAGAAAAACCCTGGAAGGTGGGATGAAGAGACTCTGTCAAGGGAACAGTCAAATAAAAGACAGCATAGTCTACAGCTGAGTAGTAGGTAGGGCAAAAGGCTCAGAAGAGAACCGCCTAAGTTCCTCACGCTATAAAGGAGTTGAGGAAGAATTTTATTTTCATATTGGTGTGATTCTATCAATGTAGTTTTTCAATAGAATAGAAATAACTCATCTGATTTTACATCCTAGCTGGTCACAAAGCCAACATGAAGCTCTCTGGTATTTAGGACCATTGGTGATCACTTTGCTTAGTCTACTTCCTGGAATTGTTGGTAAAACTCAAATGTAGGGGAGACTCTTACATATTTATAGCAGAAATATAAATACAATCAGTATTCAGGAGATACCTCTGGAAATTGTTTTCCCAGCATCTAAAGAATGAAGAAGAAACAGCCAGGCTTTCAGCTTGAACCTGATATCCTTCCAGTGGGAACATCATTCACAAATAAAGCAGGGGTGGGGGGTGGGGGAGGGCAAATGGTAGAAATCAGAAGGGATGAAGGAGAGCAAGAGAAAATGCCTTGCAAGTGAGCCTAGGAAGAGTCAATGAGGCAGTCTTCGGTCCTTACTCTCCAGCTTTGTAACAGTATTTGGGAGTCGCCTTGGGAGACAGGAGGAGGAAAAGTCATAGCCCAGTCAGCCATGATGCAAAAGATACCTCAGCCCACAGAAACGAAAGTTGGGTGGGAAAGTCAGGAGAGACCCTGCCTTGTTTTCTGGAAAGTAAAAGAAGGGAATAATGCTTTCAGATTTGGAAGATTCTGTTAATGCAACCTTACAATAAAGACAGTTAGTATTCGTGCTTCTTCTGGATTACTTCAAGGGTTGATAACCTTACTATACACTAGGATCCACTACACTGTTGGAACCCCTGGTGTGAATCTCAGTGTAATTGTGTGGCCACTTCATTGATTCAAAAGTTTCTTTTTGTTCTTCTGTCTCATCTAATTTTCAGACCTGCCCTATGAGATACTGCTTGATCACAACTGCAGCTAAAACCTATCCAATATGAATGGGTAAAATACAATTGAAGCCTATTATTGCATTAATATAGTATTATAGTATTGTTCCACAGTACAGCACAACACTATATGGTATGTTGTTTCATTTTAATTATCTGTCTTACAGTATTCCTTTTTTCATGATTTTGCTGTGGAGTTTTGCTGACTGCAAGGAGATGGAATTGTCAAGAATTACTTGGAAAGCTCAATGTGCAAATGATAAAATTGCTCGGATTCATTAGAATAATTCTCCTGGCTCCAGAACTCATGATAATTGTAAATGGGAGGGATACAATTTAAGGTTGTACTTTAACAACGTCTCCTTTAGATGAAAATAGGCCCTTACACGTGAATGGACTTTGCTTCCGATTGAGCAGGCTGTAAAAATAGCCATGTTTTATTTCTCATTAAGTATGGTTTCTTCTTAAGCTGCTAAACTGAAACTGGTCTTTTAAAGTCCTTGCCATTGGTGTTCTAAAATGTTAGGTTTCCCTTTTGATTTTTAATATTAAAACTATATTAGCTTTATCACGTCCCAATTATCTTCTTGGAAGTAATATTCAACCAATGCTTATATAGTAAAGTTATTCTAAGGTTTATTAGAATGTTCATAGTTATAGCAGTATGGAACTAATAACAAACTGAAATCCTATATTTTAATTTTGAAATACTTTCCTTCAGCTGTGATTATGGGAAACCATTCAACTACTCTGTTATTACTCTATGTCCAGTAGATGGCAATGCTGTCTATATATTAGCTAGCTCATTGTAGATTTCTTAAAAAACATGAATGAAAATCCTTTCCAGAAATACTGCAACCTCTTTTTTATATAACTGTAAACTGCCTGCAGGGAATGTATTTATCAATGTTCTTCTGCATCATAATTAAAGACACAGGAGGTATACATGACTTGATAAATATGCATTTGTTATTGGAAAACATTTTACATTTATATTTTGCTTTTCCTTCAAGAAAATAGATAGTTTTGAGGTCTTCTGGATTTGGATCTCCCATCAAGACAATCAACTCACTCAAAGTTTCCTAATCCATCTTTCTCCAATATGGCAGACTGAAGATGTGATCCACTACCTCTGTTCAGCAGAGCTGGGCAGCCATGTTGTGCAATGAATTCCGGCAAACGTTTAACCGCTTCACCTCAAGGGCTCTAAATATAGGACAGTTCCGTAAAAGTTATATGATCTGTTTTTTAGAGGAAGCTTTTTAAGAATGACTTGTATGTCCATCTAATTCCTCCCCAACTCTGTATATCACACCCAAATATTTTACTTTCCAAATTTTCAGGGATTATTTGTTTGTTGCGTCTATTTATTCTCACTTTTTAATGAAACACTCATTCATTAATAAGCCATTCAATGAAGTTATAAAGTAACAAGAAATAATTAAAGTACAAGAAGAGGTCTAGAATAAACAAACAAAAAACAAATCCAATACAAATGAGGCTCTGTGCTTCCAGCCTCTCCCAGAAGACAGAGGGTTGGAAATTCAGGTCCTCCTCAACAGATAGACAATTATGATAACAAGAAAGGGCTTCAAATCTGAAGACATCAATTACTTAAATCTTTCAGCTACAGACATACTGAAGAATCAAGGGATCTAGATTTTTCTTCTGAAACAGGAAAAAAAAGTATGCATCCATTTTTGGCTAGGACCTCTACTTATCTAAGCTATAGCTGTCAATAAGAGCAGCAGAGGGAGCAAAAAGTTAATAAATTCTGCAAATATGTTTATATATCCACTAAATTGTTACTACTCAAGTTTCAATTAGAGTTTTAAGGCCATTTGCACATACGGCATTAAAGACAATGCTGGACCCTGCTCGTCAAGAAACGAGAAGAAAAGCCGTGACAGAAAGTAGGAAGGAGAATTCCACAGGTGTACAAGATTTATTTTTTATTTTTTTTGGCAAAATCACTCAGTACTGAAAATGCTAGATAATTTTCATACAATTCAAGTGGAATTCAAAAGAGTGATTATTTGGATCCTTTTCATTCTGGGTTCAGGTGAGGGATTAGCAGCACAGAATGGATATTGATCACGCTTTTGGGTAACCCTTGAAGGACTTGAGATGGAGGTACTGCATCTGTTTTGGCCTCCTGGATTTTGGTGCCTTTCCATATCATCTATCTTCTGGACTGACTGCAGGGATTGGAAGTGGGCACCACTATTTTGCAGTAATTCTCCTCCATTTCACTATGGCTACACTAGTCAGTGTTGGTGGAAGGGGGTAGAGGTCCAGCCCTAGATCCCTATAATCAGTGTGATTTATAATTTGTGCCACTCTTTTTAACATCCCCATGAAATCACTGGGTAAGGTTATCTGATGGCATGAGGCGCAGCATCATAAGTTTGCAGATATCCAGTTATACACTCCATAATTGGCTGGGCAGGTGGTATGCTGACCTGATGCCTGTAGGCTTTAAGGAACTGGATAGAATAGAATAGAATAACAGAGTTGGAAAGGAGCTTGGAGGTCTCCTAGTCCAACCTCCTGCTTAGGCAGGAAACCCTATACCAGTGGTGGCGAACCTATGACACACGTGTCAGAGTGGCACTCAGAGCCCTCTTTGTGGCACGCATGCTGTCACCCCAGCCCAGCTCTGTCGCATTTTTCCATCGTGTTTCTTGCCGTCGTTTGCAGGGAAGCAGAAGTTTGTGGGAGTAAAAAAAAAGTTCACTCAATCAATTCCAACTTCTCGCAAAAGAAAAAGATCTTGCAAAGTTGGAATTGATTGAGAGAACTTTTTTTTTTACTCCCACAAATTTTTGTTTCCCTGCACACGATGTGAGAAATGCAACAGAGAAATGTGACGGAGCTGGAAATCAGGTAAACAAAGAAATGCTTGGGGGAAGCGAGGGCCTGAGTAGTGGTGGGTGGGCCAAGCTCCGCGGCGTGGCACTGCAATGGCGAAATGGGCAACCGAGCGGCCCTCTCCTCTCCCTGCTCCTCCTCCTTCCCTCATGCTGGCTGCTCCATTTCCCATTTCTACATTGCAGTGCAGCACCCAGGATCTACTTTGATAGCCCAGGGTGGGGGGATAATTTGCCTCACCAAACTAACCCTGCAGTCTCCTCTACATTGGGCTCAGCTTTGATCGAGTCAGTCAGTGGCTCCGTCGGCAGTGAACAAAACAGCCTCGTCACGCTGTGCCTCCTCCTGCCGCCAAGTGCGCCCAGCCGTGCGTGGCCTTTCCTCCATTTTTCTTTCCCTCACGGATTGCAGTGGACCAAAAAACAACAAAGCCGCCCACTATAGCCAAGGCCACCCCCGCTAAACAAGCAGCAGCCGGGGTGGCGGCGGCAGCAGAGTATAGGGTGGAGAAGCAAAGAGTATAAATTGGTAACTGCCCATGTTGTACTTTTTAGCCCTAGACAATCATAGTATTTGCAGAGTCCTTGGGAGAAAGGTATTGGGAGGGGGGGGGGGAAATAAGCATATTTCTTTATTGGAACCACTCATCAGCCAAAGAAGCAGAACAAAAAAAGCTATGTGGTCCCCATACAGTGGATTCAAAGGATCCCTAATCTTGTCTTTCCTGCAAGATACAGGCCATGTGCCAATTCTTGTTTTGAATTTCCTGTCCAAAGGTAATTGGATTTTTTGGCTTGTAACCAAAGGTATCTAGGCCCAAACTGTCCATTCTTCTGTCCCGGACAGGGCGTTTTTATGGTGATAGTTTTCTTACAGATAAATAATTGATGGGTATTTACTTATGAGGAAGGAGATGTCTCTTTCAATAATAGAAATTAAAACTATTTTATTTTAACAAGAAAAGAAACAAAAATATACAGAGAAATAGGGATAAGGGATAAGAAAATGAAGAGAAGAACAAGAAATGATATTACAAAAGTTTTTATTTTTTACTGTTGCTAAACGTAATATTTCAAAAGCAGAAAAAAGATGAAGGGGCATAAAAGTGCATTTATCATGTTTTTCTTATAACAATTAGCTGAACTCTGCCTTGTTGATCATTATTTTAGGTAGTAAAACCTCAGTATTCAAGTTAAATTGCCATGTTGGCACTTTGCGATAAATAAGTGGGTTTTGGGTTGCAGTTTGGGCACTCGGTTTCTAAAAGGTTTGCCATCACTGCCCTATACCATTTCAGACAAATGAACTTCCAATGTTGGAGCATTTACAACTTCTGGAGCTTCCAGTGTTGGAGCATTTACAACTTCTGGATAAGGAGGAACTGGATTCAACTCAATCCTAGCTAGACAGTAGCTTTGGGTTTGGGGACCCACTGAGTCTGGTGATGCATTAATTTGACCCTAAGTGGGGTAACATTTCCCCAAACAGAGCTGGTGCACAATTTGGGAGCCTATACCATAACTCTACCGCACGAGCTACACTGCTTTCAGTTGTTTTCTGGGTATAAAGGTGCTGGATATTTAAAGTTCTATATAAACCTAGGGTTAAATATAAAATTTCACAATTGCAAAGGAAAGAGGAGGATCAGGACTATGTGACTAAATTGTATTTTGCAATCTGCTGTCTAGTTTGTAGGTACTATTGAGAAATAAGAGAATAAGAGAAGAGAACTAGAAGCACACAACATGAGGTTTAGGTGGCATGGTTCTTTACAGTATGGTGAAGTTAAAGTTATTTAGATTTTAAGAAACATTATGTTAGAAGTGCCATATTAAAAATATTGAATAGGTATAAACTTAGGTTATGCCCCAAAAAGCTTTTTTTTTGTTTCAGCACAAGAAGCATTTTATAAGGGGAGAAACAGAAGACACAGATAAATGATTAACATATCAAGATTTGTTAGTATAGGGATATGGATAATTTAAAATGAAATTAGGACCATAAATAACTAAAAAGGGTTTAGTTTTCAATGATCTTTATATGCACAGTTAAGAGAAAGACTTAACATAGAAAGATAACTGGAAATGAACAATGTAAGATGGAATTTAATATGAGCGGTGTACAAATAATCAGCATCTGATTGCTAAAATGTATAAGCTTTTTTGAGTTTGAAACTGAAGAAGAATAAGTTAAAAAGTGCATGATAAAATGGACTAAGAATTTTAATCATACTATGCAGATGGATCAATGGAAAAGAATGTGGTTAAAAAGTCTGAAATTCACGTTATGTTATAATTTAAGAGAGAGCTTTTATAAAATTTTATTCATTTGATTTCAGTAGCCAGCCATGCATGGGTGGCATACATCATAAAACATAAACACATTTAAAAACAAAATAATCAAAACAATATAACATAAATATATATGGCACCAAGTGAAACTTTCTATGGATGTTAGTACAGCCACAAAAAAAGACCTTTAGCACATTTAGGCCCCCAGGCCTGGGCACATAACCATGTCTTTACAGTCTTGCAAAAGCCCAACAGGGTCAGGGTCATCCTGATATCTGAAGGAGAACATTCCAGAGAGCAGGGCTACAGCAGAGAAGGCATGTCTCCTGGTTCCTGCCAACCTATATTTCTCACACAACACGCTCAACCTACCTGACTGAATTGGATGTGAAATCACTAGGAGAAGATGTTCCCTAAGATAACCTGTCCCCAAACCATGAAGGGCTTGAAAGATAGTAACCAGCACTATGAACTGCATTCAAAAACACACTGGCAACCAATGCGGTTCACAAAGCAGTGGTGTTACATGGGTCGAATGTCTGACACATTTTACTACGGTATCCAAGTAGCCAATTCTGCACCAGTTGAAGCTTCCGAATGCTCTTTAAGGGCAGCCCCGTGTAGTGCGCATTGAAGTCATTCAAACAAAAGATACCGCTAATACATGACACCAGCAAAAATTATCTAAGGTGTATAAAGGTATTTCTAATCAATGCTCAAAGTGTGAAAATCATGAAGGAACATTTCACCATGCATGGTGGGGTTGTGGAAAAACAAAAAGATATTGGATACAAATAAATATGATGATACAAATAATTTAAAATTTCAATATTCAGATGAAACCACAACTTTGTTATTGGGACATGGATAAACAGTTAGAAAAGACTCAAAGAAGACTGGGTTTGTATATGGTAAGTGTAGCAACACTATTATATGCACAATGTTGATGAAACACCCACAATGAAGACATGGATTGTGAAGTTGACAGAATTTGCAGAAATGGCAAAACTAACCAGCTTGATCAGGGACAGAATAACAAATATTTTTTTTATAAAAGACTGAAGACTTGTAATGGATATGGTGAAAATGAAAAAAAACAAAACGGGGCTTTCTGGATTTGCTGATTGAAAAGTGTTGAACTATATAACATAATCTCAGAAGAGATAATAAGGGACTGCCCTGGGAATGCTGACTGCTTATATTCATTCTTGGGTTCATCTCCCCCAAAATTTTAGAGATAGTTTTGATGTTCCCTGAGCTTGGTTGTTTGCTTGCAGACATTTCATTACCCAACTAGATAATATTATCAGTATGAGTGAGCGTAGGTTAATATGAAATAGTTAGCCTGGCCAGTTTTGGTAGGGCTATGATTTTCTCCTTGGTAGTTCCCTGATTAGGATATTGTTTTCTGCCCGATTGTTTATCTGGTGTTGATCCCTGTTTATGTGATTGCTGGAGGCCATGCGTTCCAGCCTTTTGTTTTTGTATAGCCTGTTTTATCTCTACAGTTCATGAATAAGCTCTGAATATTCTCTACTGGGTTCAGAGGTATGTTGTGCTGTTCTTAATTTCATTGTTTTCAAAACTGCAAGTTGCTTTGAAGACTCTTTTGGATAAAAAAAGCAGTTCAAAAATATTTACATTAATAAGCATAGATTTGGACTGCATATTTCTTAAAACAGTGAGAAACCTCTGAGATGCTAGGAGCTTCAGAGCACACTTCCTAGTAACCTCCCTCTATAGAAGTACAGAAGAGAATGTGCTATAATGCCTGTTTTTCATTCCCAAAACACTGATAAAATACCATCCGTCACTAGTATGAAAGTAAAATTAGTTTCACAGTGGAAATGGAGAACACCATAATGGCCATTATTTAGACAGCAAAGTATCTCCCATTGTTTCAATTATTCTGCCTTATTTATGGTCTTAAGGTGGGGAGGGTTGCCCTCCCTCCCCATAATACATGTATGCACAGAGGCATCTGTGTGAATGTGTACAAATTAAATCCTATGGGGATTTATTCGCTGGTTAAAAACTTGGCAAGAACACAAGTGGCTGATAGAATTTGGATGTAATATTAGCTACAGCTGTCCTGAATAAGTTAGAAGGGTACTTCATTTGTCACCACTTTGATCAAATCTCTTGAGTGATTAGAGTGCTGAGTTCCTAAGCAGCTATCCCTGTGTAATAGAAGAGGAAAGAAAGGAAACAGATTTAGTCTGTTTTTTTTAGAATGTCTTGCCATTTACTACAAGTATTGTGTTTGGTAAGTAGCCAGCAACTGTGGAAAATCGTAAACCAAAGCAGTTGGCTGCCAGTATTTTTTTTTGTTCAAAAAAGGTGTTTCATGCTTTTGTCATAGAGTATTTAAATCCCAAGGATATTATAGGGGAAAAAAATCTATATTCCTTTACCTGACAGTAAGCTCCACTGAATTCAGTTGGTTTAATTTCCTGTACACCTACAAAGGATAATTCCAAATTAATCCAACATGGTCAACTTGTATAAAAGATAAATAGCAAAAACAACTGGGCCCTGAGATCACTGACTAGAGGTAAAGCAAAAAGCTTGCCCATTCCCCTTGTTTCCCTGCACAACCATCCTTGGTCTTCCAACAGAGCTCATTCTCAAATCCCAACCTTTTTCAACAGAACCAAAGACTTTTCCTTTTGAAGGCAGCAGACATGTTCTTTCTCTTCACAATATTTCTAACAAGGCAGCTGATATCCCAAGCAATTAGGTGCACAGATGTTGATCTGCTATTAACATAGTTCCCTAAGCATGTGTGCATTGGTGTGTGACTCTCCTAATGCAATTCACTTGCCACTTATATTGCAGTATTGAAACATCAGTCGGTCCAGGTACTTAGCAATAATGTTGAACAAGCAGTTAATTATATTTTCATACAGTAGAGATTGGCTCTAGAGTGGCTAAGTTTTACACTTGTCAGGATCCATCTTCAGCATGTTATATTTACTCAGTAATCATGTCCAGGTGGTTAAGTCAAATTTAACATACAAAAAAAATGACACTTGCAGGGAAGTTTTCAAAAGGTTAATTACAGGACAAATCAATTGCGCAAACAGGTAACTGAAGAAAGGCTGAAAACTGAAGAAATTTTGAAATAAAAGAAACACTAATCCAAGAACTAAGGCCATTCTGTATGAAAAGCATAATGTAACATTGACAAAATATAATTATAGCCTCAGCTCTATATAACTGTAATTTTAAATACCTGAAATATAGCCTAATGATTGCTATACTTATCTTCATTATGTCTAGGATAATTTTTTAAAATTATCTTTTAAGAAGTTAATTAAGCTATATAACTTTTTCAATATTAACCGATACAACATTTTTCTCCAAGTATCTAGGTATGTGTTGCCTTTCTAACTTAACCGTTTGATCCACTGGATAGATTCAACATGCAATAGCTGTAGTGTGACTTTTTAATCACATTAAAGGACAAAGGGCAGCTCTGGCATACTAGCAAACATGCAGATAAACCTATTAACATAAGTGGCTGAGGAAGTACATAGGACAATTTCAATACCTTTGACCTACCTTCTTGTGCAAGTTAATAGTTCAGTTAATGCCAACTTACTTTCGAAACAGTTATTAGACAGGATGTTGTTATGGTAGTGTCCTAATTCTGAAGTACTGTTGTATGTTGCAAATTAGAATTGGGAAAAGTGAAGTAGTAGTACTTTTATTTATTGTGAAGAAAAGTTTAACAACAGAAACTTTTATTATGATCTCTGTAGTAGCTATACAAGAGAAATACACACCTCTTGATAAAAATGAATGAAGGTTTTCCTTGTTCAGAAACATCCAAGCTGTGAGTCACAAAGGGTAAAAGTCACTAAAAGTTTATAATGTGGATAATTAAATCATTCAAGGAATGTCATGAATGGAACGTGTTCATGAGACTAATGAACTCATAACCTGAGTTGCATCGAGATTAGATAAAATATAATTACAGAACTTGACAGAGTGTCAGTCACATTATCTTTTACTATAACAACATACTCCTGGAAAAATGAATAAATATTAATTAATTCTCAGGAATAACAGGATAATGTGCGTACACTACTTTTAGATAATCCATTTTGAGGTGACCATTGCACAATATTTCTATCTGCATTCTGTACTATAGTTTTGTTTTCATTTCTGTATTTTCCGCTTTTGTTTGTGTCTGTCAAGAGGCTCTGGGTTCCAAAATATTAAAGTATAGAATTCTAGAATACAAGACACACTGGCCCTATTTTCATTGCCAGCTTAATCCAGTTTAATGAAACCTCTTTATGTACCGATAATCCAATCTTCCCTTAGGGTTGCAAGATGCTGCCCTCATCTCATGTCCATCCCATGAATGAAACAGCTTAAGTGTACCAAAATAAAAGCAGATCTTTCCTGCTTAAGCCAATAGCTTATTGCCATAGCTTCATGGTATATAAAATCCATAAAGCTTTGTCAATCATTGGAAAACAAGATTGGCTAAACTGTGCTGTGTTTGGTAATTGGTCAGTTTCAATCCTTCTCCATCCCTAGCATTCCCTTATGAAGTAAGACAATAGTTGTCCACCAGTTAGCTTCGATTATCCTATGAGGCCTATGTACTTCCTTCCTCTTTGGCGCTATTTTTATTCTGTGTCTTTCTGCATGGTTATACCTATTTTTTTCTAATTTAAAGGATACCAAGTGGGGGTTAGGAGAAGGGGAAACAAACCAGTCTTGAGAAGACAGGAGGAGTCCTAAGTCTGACTTCATGTTGCAGTGGCCTCATTCAGGGATATTTTCTACTGGTTGGAGTCCTGAGGTGGGGGGAATAGCAAACAAAGCAAAATGGGGAAACAATTTACTGATCATGACTGGCACATTTATTAATTAGGACACTATGATTCAATAGCAAGAAATTATAGAAGACACAGTAGAGGCAGGATAGAGACTGGAAAGGTCATATTGACAGTATTTTCTGCTGATTCATAGATTGATGGATAGACAATATTTTAAACTAGGAAAAAATGAAATCTAAACTGCCAATAAGATCAAACAGGATGCCAGAGAAAAAGATATACAAAAACAGGAAAAATCTATGACAACAATTTGGTAAGGAAACTGTACAGTAAGTGAACAAACTACAGCAATTGTCTGTTTCAGACAGAGTGCTTTCAAGTGGACAGCTCCTAATAGTGAATGAAGAGCACTTGTTCTCAATTTTTTGCAATAAACAAGAAAACCAGCTGACATTGTGTGTAAAAACTGGAAGATAAAGAACAGAAGACAGTTTTATCTGGATTCACTGTAAAATTATTTCTGTGAAACCCATTGTATGATAATAACCTTCTGGCAATCAAGGAGCTTAGCGTAATTGAACATGGGCAAAATTGCCTGTTTCTGATATTTGGCTCACACCAAACCTGCTTCATTGTCAACTTAAATTGTGAAGAAAGCTGTTAACTGCATAAGCGGATAGCAGCAGACCCTTAGTTCAGCCCCAATTCACTGGGTGGCATTTATTAGCTTCATTTTTCCTTCTTTAGGCCAATTAGAAACATTTTTTCTGTTTTATAATATTGATGTAACTGTAGAGAAATCAAGAATAGGAAGCACTTAATAGGGACCCTTACTAAAACAATGTTTACTTTAAAACACAAATGATGTTGCAACACTGTCCCCAATATGTGCAACAGCCTCTTCTAATCCTAAAATACCTAGAGATGTTTGGGATATCAGCTCTTCCCCTGTCCAGTGTAACTTTGGAAAACTGCTGTAAAGAGACCAATATATATTGTCTTTAAGATATATATGTATATATGTATGTATGTACGCGTGTTATATGTGTGTGTGTGTGTATATATATAATGTATACCTCTCTCTCTCTCTCTCTCCCTCCCTCTCTTCTCTGCCTCCACGAACCAGATCACTCCCTTCTGTGTTCCCAGCAACTTGCTAATCAAACCCTTATTCTCATGGGTTGAATGCTGGTATTTTCAGGCCCCTGATTAGATAATGGCATTGGCATAGCATATCCCGGGTCCCCAAAGAGGCATGCACGATTATATCTCCCCTCTTTCAAGACGCATTTCTGGTCGCACTGTGCAACAGCTCACCTAAAATAAGGCAGGGACCGCCCCCACCGTTCTATGTTCCTGCGGCTGGCGAGACCTTATCGAGCACAGTGGAAAATCCAGTTTTCTCGAACTGGAAGGTTCAGTTGAAGATTCTTTACATTCTGGACTTAGGGACAAGCTAAGGCCAGACCTTCAGACGAGGGGAAAAATATCGGCTGAGCAGTTCTGGTACCGGTGCAAGTTGCAACCGGCCCCATTTTTTGCAATGCTAGCCTCCGTGCGGCTTCTCTTTCATACTGCAGCCGGGACCTCTAACCGCTTGCGCGATCTACGCCGGACAGAACGCCCATTCAATTTTCCAACGCTTTTAATAAGACTTTCACAGCAGGCGGCGAGACATGCGTTTGCAGGCCACTTGCTTCACCCCTGCGGCACTTTGTCTGACTCGCGAGTCTTCTCCCTTTTGCGGGCGTAGCCGTAGAAGTCTTGAAAGGCGCCCCGACCACGCCCCCTCCCTGTGCTCTCCCTCCCTCCCTCCCCGCCGCACTGTCTGCCCGCAGTCCCGTCTCCGCCCACGATGAGCAAGGCCGCCCTTTCCTCCAGCCGTCGCCGCCTCTTTTGGCCCCGCCTCTTGTGTTGGCAGCCTGGCCAATCCGGCCCTAGCCGGTAACGGGGTTCTATACCAAGCGTGGGTTTCCTCCCCCGCCCTCTTTTGCTTCTTGGCGCTCGCGGAGTCCACGGGCTCTCCTCCCGTCTCCTTTGCTGCTCGCTGGACAGCGATACAGTAAGTGACTCTCCCCGCCCACACTCACAGATACACACACCGCCCTGCCTTATTTGCGTCGCGCCTTCCGCTCCCTTCCTTTAAAGAAAGGGCGTGCTTTGCAAAACCTCGTTTGCGGAAAACGAGGACTCGTGGAGCGGGAAGTAGTCGGCGTGGACGGTAATGGAGCCTTACTTGAATCGGTGTGGCCGCTGCGGGGGTAGAAACTGGGCAATGGACAGGTGCCGGGCTGGCGGTATCCGGAGCGTGCTTTGCTTTCTCGCCTGGGAATTATGTGCACACGCGCGTTTCTTCCCCGCCGGGAGCTCCTTTCTGCGGGGCTCTCAAAAGAAGAGGGACGACTTAGGGGCACAAATCCACCAGATCTTGAACACGGAGCTCTTGGCGGGGGAAAAAAATAGCTATCTTCTCCCTGCTCCCCTCTGGTTCCCTTGGGGATTTGCTTGAGTTTCAAAAGGAGAAGACACGGATCGCGAAGGCACTCACCTTGCAGGAACTTTTGACTTTGCTCAGCTGACATTTACTGTCATTTACTGTCAAACGGCGATGTTTGGGGTCTTCCTCCCTCCTCAGCTTCAGACAGTCCTTGACTGTAGGCCACCTGGAAGAGTCTCTTCCCACTCTACTTCTGCTTTCCCCAAAGTAGATTTCTCTAGAAATGTGGAATTTGGGGGAAGAGGGGTTGCTTGTTTAAAGAAGGGGATTGCATCTGCCTCCTACCTGAAGGTGACCTAATTCAGAACATGAATCGAGAAGTAAACCGCCCCGAGTCCTTGGAATGGGGCGGTATATAAATTTAATAAAATGAAAATGAAAATGAAAGTGGCATGATTGCTTGGATAATTTTTTTTTATTTTAAGGAAACATTGGTGAATGTATATTCCGAAGGAATTACTTAAGCATTTGGAGTTTCATGTTCATTGGGTCATACGGTAGAGGAGCAATGAAACCTACCGTACATTGGCATAGAGTTATAATGGGAATGGGATTGAAAGCTCAAAAGAAGATGCTTCTAGGCATCCCAATTTTACACAGAACCCTGCCCCTGGTTTATAGCTTTCACAAATGCCAGGGGCAACCCTCTGCTGAGGATGGTAGGAAATGTAGTCCAACCCACACAGAAGCATTAACCATACCGTCTTCTCATTTGTGTTGAGAAATTGGAAAATGCAACACTATTAAGGAACTTTTACTGTACTCAGGTGTTGTCTTACTGGGATGGATGCATTAATATTAAATCATCTAGTTAAACTGTGTTATTTCTTTTTGTTGAAAAGCTTTCTATGGCAATGTTTAATTGCCTTACAAGATAAAGCAGTCATATGGTAATCCCCTCTTAATGCATGAAACTGATTCAATTGTGCTTTTTTTAATGGAAATATGTTGTACTTGACAGTCCAACTGCTGTCAGTTTAAGAAACAGATATACATTTTCTACTTATACTGCTTAATCTTACACTGCTCTTCCCTCCCCTTTCAAACCAAATTTTATGGAACTAGCATACACTTTAGTCATGATGATTCGGGTGTATAATCAAGTAAGTGGGAATATGTATCAGGAAAATGCTATTATACAATTACGTTTTCTGAAATTAGCTGCTCTTCTATTTTTAAATGGACCTTTTCCCCCTAGCTTTTAAAAGTGGAGATAAAAACAAGTGACTTGAATTCGGTACTACATGATACAAAATGTGGAATGTTCATACTAAAAATGTAACTTTTTTTAGAGAAGCTGTTTTAGCTTTTCTTTGTGTTGTTTCAAATTTTATATTTAGGAAAGAGAAAATATTAGAGTATACCAAACTCTTCTTACTCCTAAAATAAATTACATATTTTAAGATAAGGTGCCAATATTGAAGTTTTAAAGAAATGGAAACGTATTTTAAATTAATCAATTGATTTTAAATTGGATAAGCAAAGTGACAACTATTTAAAAGATTCATCTCCAGAATATAAGAATGCCATCTTTCTTAAGCAAAACTGGTCTGTTTAAAAAGGGCATGTTTCATACAAACAATTTAAAAAGACTGGATATATCTCTAATGAACATGTATTTCTGGAGTTTAGGTTAACTGAGAGTCATGCAGGTGTAAAGATGCATTGTGAGATGGAATACGATATTTAATCTCAAGTCATTGTGTACTAGTAAATCTATCCCTATAAATCTTTAAAAATCTGGAACTTTCAGTTATATTGCCAAGAAATACCTAAGCTTTCAGTTGAATACTTGATACTGAGAAAGCAAGTAATATTTTACAAAAATTTAGGATTAAGAAAGATGCTTTTAATATAATGTAGGTGCAGGTTAAAGTTTCATTCCACACTACTGATTGATCTGATGCAATGTGGGTAAATGGGCATAAACTACACAGTGATTCTTGTATAACTGGAATAGCTAGATAAGCAAGCAGAATATTCACTGTTTCATCTTACTGTTTTTAATAAGTCCTGGAATTTCTGAGAGACACAGAATTATGTATTTCACAGTAAGTTAAAATCACTACATAGGCAAAGTAATTATTGAAACTATAATGAGCCAGTACTGAACGCATAATGCTTTTATAATAGGATGTATTATACTTCTCCAGCAATACATTATTATAATAGCTATTGCACAATAGGGTTGGGATTGGGTGTTGCTTTTTTGCAAATACAGATTGTTAACGCCAATATATTTTCCCATGTCTCAGGCTTCAGGATTGCAACGTGGGCAGTGAAACTTTTCTTCCCATACATACAGTTCAAGGGCTTTTGTACCTTCCCACTCAGAAATAAATTGAGCTCAATGGAGCTTCCTTATTAGTCTAAATTATGTCTTTTCATTATCAGTCTCTTGTTCCCTGAGCTGCTTCTGTGAAAGTCTGGTCTCTTCTGCAGATACCCCAAAATGCCACGGATGGTGGTATCGAGCAACTGGAGGGGACTGAGCCTACAACAGTGGCTAATAGGAACTAGGCAGATTCCAAGCCTGACTTTGTCAATAGCTTTAATGAGGTGTCATCAGGTATTGTTTATACAATACTGGGTCAAGAGGGAAAGTCCTACCTCTAAACTGGAACAGCAAAATTCAAATGTAGGTTGCTTTTGTGGCAGGCTGGGAATAAGGCAAATGTGACATTATGAAAATATGCCCTTTAAAATGGTTAGTGAGTCATTCTCATACTGTTAAGAGTAAATATGTTGGGAGGAGAAGTAATGTTTAATACAGAACTATTTGGATATTTTTAAATTTATGTCTTCAGTAGAATTTTTCTAGAACTGTCCCTGAAGTAGCAGATTCAGCAATGCTGTTCGTATCTCAGTTATTTTCAGAATTATGAACTGGGGTTTAAAAACTTTGGTATATTCAAATTCAGCAAGTATCACAGAAGTGTCACAGTCTAGATGGAAGTCTGGGGTCAGACTGGCTTCATTTCTCCTGCAACACATTGATTGGTGGATAGTTTCCACCCAGGATGGCGACCTGCTGAAGAGGGAGACCAGCAGAGCTGGAGGAGTCAGCCAGTTGCTTGTCTTATCAAGTGCTGCATACACAAAATGAGGACAGTGCTATTTAGCAGTAGGTAAGAACGGGCACTGAAGGCAGAAATCACTAATGGAGAATTGCCTGTTTCAGGATAACAGATTCCTAATGAAGATTCCTATCATAAACATCATAGAAGCAATTATTCAGAAAGCTGGCAGGTTCCCCTTTATGGAATGTATTTAGGTGAGGCCAAACAGCCATGCTTTAATTTAGATTCTTGCAGCGAGGTGAGAGTTGGTCTCAGTCACAAAACGGCATCTTCCGATTGTATGATTTGGTGAAGTACTATGAATCCCTGCAAGCCTATTCTCCAAGGGGAGAACTTTAACATACCCATAAAACATAAATTTCAAGCGGTCTAGATACCTGCAGGCTCAGGGTGCAGCCATATGCATGGAAGCGAGTAAGTGCTGCTTCTGGGCCAATTTGATGTCATATACTGTAACTTTTTGACATGCACATTGCAATAGGAATGTGTCCCTTGAATGTAGTATGACTTACTCTTGAATAAAGGAGGGAGTGGACTGTATGACAGATAGCAGAACATGAAGAAAAGAAATCCATTTCCTTCTCTTTCTTTTAGAAGAATGAGGTGACACTTCTGGAGAAGGGTTCCAGAAAAAAAAGCACGCTGCTTGGGTGGGACCCAGTGCTTGCTGTTCCATCCATTAATACTGAGGCTTCTCAGACATTTTGACAAGAATGGTCACGTATCTCCTCCTCTAGCTCCAGGTCAGCCCTGGAGCACCAGCAGGGGAGCTGTTATGTGGGCTACTCATACTGTTCAAAAAAGGGCAAGAAACACATGGCAGAAAGCGCGCCTACCACTTCCTCTCTCTCCCTTCGTATTTAATAAATGAAGAGGGTCTCCCTCGTCTTAATTGTTGGAAACTAATATAGTAACTAATTAGGATTTTTTAAGTTAGATATTTAAAGACTTACGTTGTTTGCAGCACTGCGTGAAAAAAAAACCCGAGAACAATTCTACCAGGGTTTTATTTTTATGATCCTAGCATTCAGAGTTGCCGTGGTGTTGGCTTGAATATAACTTAGCTAGCTGTGGATTGCTTTTGAATTGTTGTTTTCCGTGCCTTTTGAATGCGTGACACCTTCGGAGTGTTTTCTGCAGAGACCGAAAGTCCAAATGAGCGTTTGCAGTCCAGTCGTGTTTTGTGCATCAGCGTAACCTTTTACCTACTTTTTCTAAGCGTGTCATGTGGTCTTTCCCTGCTGCGGTGGAAGGGCGGGGTTTCAAGAAGTTGGTGCTTTTGAGAAGGAACTGTTAAGATGACTTACTGAATACCTCCGTAAACTGAATCCCGGCTTTTTAATGTAAACGGGTGGAAAGAAAAGAGTAGGTTAAACATAGACTTATTTCTTACTTGCCTTACTCCAAAGGGATCTCTTCCTGATAGATAGCATTACGGCTTATGGAAACGATTTAGTTGTACAAAAATAGAACTAGCAACTCGTATATGTAAATTTCTGCTCCAAAAATACAATGCATTATTACACTGTTTAGTTAAAAAAATAGGCAGCTCTGGAGATCGAAGTAAGGCTCCACAAACAGTTGGATTATAAACTTAAGTGTTCTGCACGTTATCCCATATATTTGCACTATTTGAGCACATTATTGATTGAACCCGCCTAGTTTCACAGAAGCACAAACTGCCTTTCAGAAACTGAATTGGAGGCTGAGTTGTTTAAATGCAGCCTGACCGGAATTGTAGGAAGCCTCATGCAGATCTAATGTCGCATGTTCAACATGACTGATTATTTAAATCAAGACAGTGAATACTGTTACTCACTTTATTGAATAACTAATATATGTATATATATTAATGAGTTTCATCCTGTACTCCTAAACAGTTATTGCAGATTTTATAAATGTGAGACTGAAATTTTAGGGCCTCAGTACTAAATGTGAAGTTGCTGAAAATTAACTTACTCGGTATGCTGTAGAGAACATTCCAAGTTAAAAAATAACCTCGTTCTTCAAGGTAGCAGTATCATCCACATATTTGCATATATTATCAGTGTAGATACTGTTTCTCTTTTTTTGCATCAGTCTATTTTTCCTACTGCTGGGGTGCATTTTTCTTACACTGTAGTCCTGATGTCTGAATTTGAACTAACAGGCTTTTTTATTTGATCTTGCAATGCAGGTTGAATAGATCCCAAGGAAAATAATAGCTGCATATATTCTTGCTTAATTCCATTTGGTGAGTAGGACTCTATTTCTTTATGAACCATCCTGTGTTTTTAAAGAACTTTTCTAATAATAGGATGAATGTTACTGACAGAAAATTTGTAAAGCTATGTTGATGCTGTTGTATGAAAAAATTAAGACACCAGCCTTATATTTTCTCTTTCACTCTGCTTCTTTCCCACCATGAGTTAAACCTATGGGCTTTGCCAAATAATGTCGGCAGTACTAATAAAAGTTTCCTCTTATTCTCACTGGAGAGGATTTGATAGCACTTCTGCATTCCTTGCACAGAGCGATTTGTATTGCAGTTCTAAATTGAGACGCATGCTCTGTAATGCTATGGCCTTTTACCTACTTTTCTGGGACAAAACACATGACCGCTTCAAAAATGTGGAGGCGGAGAAAGACTGCAGTAGACAATGCAACCTCTTTTACTATCCAAAGAATGATCTTGAAAAAGAATAAAGTTTGGATTGTTACAATTGCATTTTTTTAAAAAAGAATTGGGTTTTTTTTGTTGAATCATGTTTCATAATCGTGACTAGCAACGTGAAAGATCTTTCTTGTGAAATACAAATATTTAGAATAATACTAGCAGTCATAACAGCCACAAAGTTAAAGGGATTGAAGAGTTGAGGAAATGCTACTTAGGCAACTTGACAGTTGTGTTTGCCTCGGTTTTGCTTAGATGAATACCTTGTGTTGTTATTTCATATATGGGGAAGTTAAATGGGACACACGCTTTATGTGTGACAGAACAGTAAAAAATAGGTAACAAACATACCTTAAAGATTGCTAGACTGGCTAGAGATAAAATATGTACAATTTGCATGGGAATGTATTTAATCCATCTGATAAATCTTTAAAACAAGGCTTACACCACCCACCCTAACCATGTCTATTTCCCTATTGAAAGATTAAGAAAAGAGTAATATTCATATAGTATTTACCAACTGGAAAAACGCAAGATGGCAAATATTTGATCTGCATGAATTTGCCCAATATTATGTTATTTTTTGTATAATATGTGGATGACTGAAGGGAAGAGATACTGCCTAGGAAACAACTGGACAAAAGAGGCAGGAGCCCCCATTGGCTTGCAGTCAGAGAAAGAAACTTAGGAAGAACCCCCCACCCTAATGGATGAAACAATTAAAAGCAGTGGCAGAAAATTTGTATTCAAGCTTCTGTTAATATGGCTTTAGAATAATTAACTCACATGTCCTGTCTGGTTTACCTGGGAGTGTTGACATTTTGTTTCCGATTTAATATCTCATGCCAAATAAATGGTTACTGATTTTTTTTAAAAAAAATGTTCTTTCACTTGGCAGATACATTTTAAGAATGGCGGAAGCCCATCAAGCAGTTGCATTTCAGTTTACAGTAACGCCAGATGGAATTGATTTGCGCATGAGCCATGAAGCGCTTCGGCAGATCTATCTATCTGGGCTTTATTCCTGGAAAAAGAAGTTCATCAGATTCAAGGTAACGGAGATTAACACATATTTGTACTTGGGGCAAGGCATGCAACAAACAGTCAATGCTACACATCCATATTGCATGATTTCTTTAAATCTTTGCCATCTATTAATAAGCTATGAAACAATTATGGACAATCCTGTCTCTTCTGTTTAAAATTCTATGAAAGAAAAATGAAACTAGAAATAATTAGGATGCTTCAAGATTTTTTAAAGGTTCCCTATGCATCTCTATATTTCTTTATCTTCATATTACTGTCTGACAACCATTGGTATTTTTCTTATACCTTCTTTCCATTGAGATTTTTGCTTCACACCATCCATTAAATAACTTTTTTAACTGATAGAAAACATTTTCTGTAACATCATTTTGGATGTCTAAAAGTTGAGTCATGGCAACTGGACTTGTTCCAGTTCACAAAACATCTCAAACCAACAACAAAATAAGTCCAATTGCCAGTGAATCTTCATTGACATTATTTTGGATGATCTGTTTTTCATGGCATTACTTATATCCATACTTTTGGTGAGTTGGCTTACAATTATGTAGATTGCAGCTTCCCTGCTATTTTTGGGTAAATTCCAAAACTGCCAACTATCTAGCATTGCAATATTCATCCATTTCCATTGCCTCAATGCCCTTTTTCTTCCCATTCCAATAAATATTTTTAACAATGTATAATATAGATCTCTAAAGAAGGCAAATACTGCAAGGCAGGCTGCATCCATATGGTAATGTCTTCCAATGTGCTAGGTCCATTCTTTGAAAGCTTCTTTTGAGAATGTAAAGTGATGGTTTCAAAAACCAGAAAATAAAGTATAGATATCTTCTCTTTCCAGAATGGCATAATCACAGGAGTGTATCCTGCTAGCCCATCCAGTTGGCTCATTGTTGTAGTAGGAGTAATGTCAACTATGTATGCAAAAATAGATCCTTCACTGGGATTAATAGCTAAAATCAACCAGACCCTGGATACAATGTAAGTAAACTTCTGGCCTTGATTTGTCAATATCAGTTAATCTTTTTGACCATTGCTGGGGGTGCTGAAGCATTCAAAATTTTGGTTTAGAATAGAGGTGTCTTCAACTTACAACCTTTTGTTGCGAGACTGTTTGAAACTAGGATGGCGCTGAAAGAAGGGACTTATGACCTTAATCCAAAGTTACAGCCACTGCATTGGTTCTGTAAACAATTAAACAAAATGTGGGTGCTTGGCAATCCACCACCCCTCTTGCAATGATAATAAAATGCAGGTAATCCTTGATCATTCAACCTCTGAAATTGACTGAAGTAACAGTAGTGCTGAAAAAATAACTTTACAGCCTCTTTATGATTATTTACAACCCCTGCACTATCCCTCAGTCATGTAATCACTGTTACAGTCAATTATATGTTCTCTTGTGCCCAACCTGGTTCTTTTTCTTTTTTTCTCTCCTGCAGAGCAGAAAAATGGAAGAAAGGGTTTGCAAGAATATAAGTTGTTTTACACATTGAAAACAGTGTGATTGTGCTGGCAGCCTGGAGCTGGAAGCCATGGGCACATTACACAAACAGCTTATAGTATTCTCTTGAAATCTCTTTCTCATTTCTCTGCGTGGGAGAAGGGGCAGGAGAAAACAATTTCTATAAGCAGCCTCTCCTTTGCCTGACCCTTTCCCACTGCCAAGGTGATGGCATTTGCTCTTGATGCTTAGAAGACAAGATATCATTTCTTTCTCTCTACTTTCTCTTTTCTTGATGGAAATAGGAAGAGGAAAAAAACAAATAATTTCTGTATCAATCTTTTTTTCCTCCCCCTCCCACAGAGCAGAGATTGGAGAAGAAGATATTTAAAAAGAGTACTGTTAAATTTTGACTCTTTGTGTAAATGTTTGCCCTTATTGCCCCCAACATTTGAGTCTCTGGTAGATAAAACCATTCAGATTCCTGCATTTTTGGATATAGACACTGAAATGTTTTTATTGGATTTGTGAGGATAGTCATGGCGGCTTTTTCTCCTTAATGTTTAAAAATCATTGTCAATGATTAGAATTAAGGTCTGGGCATTATGTTTGCTGTATATCTTGATTGAAAAATAATTGTATTATCGCAATACAATTTTTCTAGAAGCATTGGAGAAGGCATAATCAAAACTTTGTTCTGGTACCATTTTTAAATATAAAAAAGAATGTTTTTGAATAAGTATTCTCTGAAAACCAATAGAACTATCTTTCAGTCTATCTATAGACTGGAAGTCATTCCACCCCCACTGTTATCCCCACCCCTCTTGGGATAATATCTTTTTAATTACCAGTGGGTTGATAAATTTGCAGAGGTTTGCAATTTTTACCCTTAATAAGTGTTCTTTTTTTGATTAACAAATCCTTCTTAGTATATCATGGTTTTAAAATTCTGAAATTGTTGACTGATGCTTTAATTTCCTCATTCTTTTTTTTTTAACAGTGGTTATATGTCCAATCAAACGCAGAATATTGTCAGTGGGATTCTGTTTGGGACAGGGCTATGGGTGACTCTTATTTTCTCAATGCGCTACTCTTTGAAGATGCTGCTTTCATACCGTGGTTGGATATTTGCAGAGCATGGAAAGCTTTCTACAGGAACCAAGATATGGATGGTAAGGTAATTTTAACATATACTTGAAAGTGACATTGATATAACCTTGCCTTACTATAACCACTATTTGAGGATTTGTTTTCAGAATGGCAACATTTGTTTAAAATATGTATTGTTATTTATTTATTATATATTAAGTGGATTTATATGACCATCCATTTAACCATAGGAAATTTGGTTGGCTAATGCCACATAAAAAGTCTACAGTATTTAACATTTTATAATTAAATCAATCATAGTTTTACCCAGGGGGTTAGGGGTTTTTATATTGTGGAATTTTAATGGTATAAGTCACCCAGAGTTCATGTGTGACTTGGGAAGCCATCTAAATGTGTTTCATAAGTAAATAAATTAACAATTTAGGAATGCAATATGTATTATTGATTAGCTAGAGATGATCCTTGACTTCCAACCATAATTGAGCCTGCAGTGATCATTGTAAAGTGATCAATGTGATTTTATGACCTTTCTTTTGCAGTGGTTATTAAGAGAATGCCATGGTTGTTAAGGGGACCCATTCTTCACTTTGGGCCTGTTTTTGCCAGAAACTAAAAGTAAATGCTGTTTTTTGGTGAAAACAATATAATTCATGGTAACATGACTGGGGCACGGCAAACAGCCATAAATGTGGGCTGGTTGTCAAGGATCCAAAATGTGCTTACATGACCATGGGGGGTGGGCTCCATCAGAAGTTCAGAATCAAGTCATAAGTACCTTTTTGGGAGATCCAGCATAACTTTAAACAGTTGCTAAGCGACTGGTCATAAATAGAAGACTACTGGCTTTTTTGTTGTAAGGTATACCAGATCTATTTATGTATATACTACTAAAACTCCTGTTCGTTGGTTTGTAACCTTCAATTGGGCAAAACAGTAGCTCATAGGACAAGCATTTTTGAATCAACATTCTTCAGACGGGCTAACTTAACAGAAAGCACCCAAAAACCATTACTCCCATGGAATTGAAATTTAGAAAATTTGTGGTCCCTTCGGTGTCACTGCACTGCTGCACAGTCAGCTGCGGTCACACGATTGTCATTTCCCATACTCCCTGCCAGCTTCCCACAAGTCAGTGAGGAAGCCATTGGGAAGTGGGAACTCTTCTAAGGTGATGACAGCAGGTGTACCTTAGGAGATTGAAAATCAGCAAATTGTGTAATTTCTGACTACACTTTTCAGAAATCTCTAGTTGCGTGGTGAAAGAGAAGATGGGAGGTGCAGATCCCTGCCCTCTTTCCTAAATCCCTTTGACTCCTGCACCCAATCAGCTGGTGCAAGTCCTGATTGTAAAAGCATTGGGTGGTGAGGGAAAGATGAGCTGCTGGCAAAATAGGGTTGTCTAGGGGATTCCGGCAGTCAATGGGTACATCCCCTTTCTCCCTGGAGGGAGAGTCCCTTGGGGACATTTTGGGATGGGATCAGGGATGCAGTTTTCCTTGCAGTCCACAACTCTCTTTGTTCCGCTTCCCTCTAGCAGAGAGTTGCACAGGTCAGCTGAGGGGATGGAAGAGGAGGAGGAAGAGCTTCATTGGAGCTCTGCTGAGGGTCATGAGGGGAAGAGAAACAGCACCAACTTACATTATATGTGGAAGGAAGAATGTCCTAATGGGTCATGGGTTGTCTACTAGGAACTTCAATCATATAGCATGGGCTTAGAAATATTTATATAGCAGGATTATATGCAGTTAGCTCCTATGGTTCATACAAACTACCGTTTGTGTTTATTGGTAGAATATAAACTGAATATATATGAAAGTAACTAAAATTTTAAATACTATTGTGAATAATAAAAAGCAGTTGCATACTAAATGTCTGATAGCTGACTTCAGAGATAATTTCAAGACTTTTTCATTTGAATACAGGCTGTATCTGAAGGGTAAGGCCCAGAGCATTGCTTTGTCATAGCTTAATGTTTCCGTTGGCTGACTATTTGGCATGGCCTATAGATTATTGCTTTAAATCTGTTTTGTTTAAATAATGTTACGCTTGGGCATTGTTAACAACTGTAACTAATACATTATGCTGTTTTGATTTTTACTCCTGTATACAAACAGGAAATCATTTACCATTACTGAAATGGCAAACGTGTGGAGAAATTCAGTTGATAATTGCTTTCTTTCTACCGTGTTTCTCAGAAAACACGACCCACCCCAATAATAAGCCCAACCCTACTTTTTGGGGGGTGGGCCTACTTTTGCTCCTACCCCGAAAATAAGCCCGTGGGGGTCGGTGCGGGGGAGGGGGGAACTGTCCAGCTGCAGCTCATAGACCACTGGCCCCTTGGGGAAGCGTTTGCCAAAAAGCCTCCATTCAGAACACTGAAGTTTCGTAATGGAGGCCTGTGGGACTACGGTAAGTTACTCGCGAGATCTTTTTTTTTTTTTTTTCATGAGAAGTAGGAAGGTCTGAACTATGGTGGGGGTTTTTTACCATAGTCCCACAGGCTTCTTGGCGCCCACAGGCGCAGCGGAGACCAGACCTGGAAAGCAGGTTAGTGAAGGGATGTCACTGCCCTGGGGGGGGGGGTTGGCATGG